>OU744725.1:32492021-32692021 GCA_916613615.1 Steromphala cineraria | reverse complement strand
GGGGCATAAAAGACGATACCATCTAGAATGAAGGTAGTTTACAACAGTTTCTTTTCACGTTTCTGATAAACATGCATTTTTTTATAGAAAATGTTAATTTCGGACAAGTGAAGGAAGTCAAGTCAGTTTTATTATTTTCTTGTGTCAAACAGTAAACAATTTAATTTCCATGTAGGTTATTTATAATTTGACTTTGTATCTACATTCAATAATGCTGTGAGCCTAGCGTTAAAATTTGTCATAGAATGTATGTAATATAAGTTTATATATTGAGAAGTTACTATACTGTCTGAACCAAACAGAGACTCGATGTCCAAGAATACTTATTTTCGTATTTTAAATAATTTGTTTAACAATTCTTTTATGGCATGGCAATATACAAATTAACCACTTCCTCATTTTTTAATATATGTATTCATTCTTAAGAGATTGTTATCTTAATGTTTTTCAAAACACTAACGCAGACATTTTCTTCGAACTTGTTCAGTTTATGGGGACATTTCTTCTTGCTTTAAGGTTCTAATGATGAAACGAAGTACTAAAACTGAATTATAATAATTTCTACATACTTTTATTGCACGTTGCACCAAATTATGAACATAAAGGTTTACAAAATAATGTTATGCTTATGTTCTTTATCATACGTCTAACATATATAAATTGCATAGTTAGTACAAGTTTGTTGACTGGAGTAAGGCAAGGTTGTATGTTCCCTCAAAGGCTATTCGCCCTCACAAAAACAGCAATATCATACCATGCGCTTGTTATTCGCTGTTTACTGACTGTGCGGCTGTATATGGCTGTATATAGAACGAGACGTAACTGATATGTATGGAAATCTTTCGTAAAGCTACAAGGTAAATGTGATAGCGCTCACATCATGATATCACACTGTGCTTTTCGACAACTTGCACTTGATCGGAGATAGGCCTCCAGCTTAAATGAATTGACACGATTGGCTTACAGAAGATTGTGTTACAGGCTTCGATATGCAGACGGGTTGCAACCTATAACAAACCTCTGAACTCGACCGTCAATATTCGGAATCACTTTATTACACGTATACCAATACTTGAGTTGTTTGTTGAGAAGCATGAAGGCATAGAAGTTTGAATACCAGAAAGACTGAGTTGAAACTAGAAAGTGTTTTACTCGTAAAATACACCATTTGAGCTGAATGTTGTTTTTGAAAATTCCTTAAAGTTTTAAACTAAAATAAAGACTACATTTAATAAAACAACAAACTGTTCCATTTATGAAACTAACCTTTCATTTCAAAATGACAAAGTCAAAACTGTTGCCATGGAAAAATAAAATTGAAAAGAAGTTGAAACATTTTTACTCTAATTACAAACTGAAGAATTAAGCGTGTCAATTCACATTTTTAATCTGATCATTTTAATAAACTCATAAGTTGGTAGAAAAGACTATTTCAGTTGATAGTGTTTGTAAGGTTGTATACTGAACACCAAACAAAGCGTGATTTCTTGCAAGAAGGAAGGCATATGGAACATTTTGTATTTTGCCTTACTATACGGTTCCGAGGTATGGGGCTATGAAAATATAAGTATCATTGAAAAAGTTCATTTAAAGATCTTGAAGATGATAACTGGATTAAGGAATTCTACAGCGAATTACTTCGTTTACGGCGAATTAGGTCGCGAGCCACTAAGTATACAAATATACAAAAGAATAATATCATTTTGGCATAAGACCTCAATACAAACTGACACGTCAAGTTATCTCATACAATTCTAACATTTCTAAAACTTGATCAGCACACTGCCAATAATAAATGGCTGAAGAAAGTTGAAGAAATCCTTAACAATTGTGGACTTAGTTATGTTTTCAATAACCCAAAGTAGGCCTATTGAATAATATTCTGATAATCTACGCCAACGTTCATACAAATGATTAAATAAAAAGTTATTTACCCCATTTTCACGAGTACCATATCGGAAGTCATTATAACATTACATGTAACTGTGATCTCAAATTCCCTATACAAGGAAATACTTTGTTTGCAATTTCAATTAAATCTGTAGAACGGGTTTTGAGGAGACGTGGATAAAAGATACTCTGTGTAGAGTTATTTACGTACATGTACGTACGTACGGACAACCGAGGGTAATCCAATATGTCCCTGCCATATATGGCGGGGGGCATAAAAATACTTTTTCGATGCTTCTGAAGGAAATCATTTCATCTCATTTCGTAAAGTGAGAAAGTCACATTACCACTCGTGTGGCAATGTCAATCCACTGAATGAGTAAGCGAGTTAATTTTTACCGCCGTTATGGCAGTATTGCAGCCTTTAGCGGCGATCCACTGAATGCAAAAGAAATGATATTCGTCCAAAAATATATTCTCTACGATAGATAGATATATAGATAGATAGTCACGAATAATCAAAGTTAGATAAATAATCAATCGAAGGTACTCACTGTTGCTTAAACGTATTGTGTTAATGCTTATCGTTTTAGCAAAGTAACAATCTATGGCATTTTTACTCTAATTACAAACTGAAGAATTAAGCGTGTCAATTCACATTTTTAATCTGATCATTTTAATAAACTCATAAGTTGGTAGAAAAGACTATTTCAGTTGATAGTGTTTGTAAGGTTGTATACTGAACACCAAACAAAGGGTGATTTCTTGCAAGAAAGAAGGCATATGGAACATTTTGTATTTTGCCTTACTATACGGTTCCGAGGTATGGGGCTATGAAAATATAAGTATCATTGAAAAAGTTCATTTAAAGATCTTGAAGATGATAACTGGATTAAGGAATTCTACAGCGAATTACTTCGTTTACGGCGAATTAGGTCGCGAGCCACTAAGTATACAAATATACAAAAGAATAATATCATTTCGGCATAAGACCTCAATACAAACTGACACCGTCAAGTTATCTCATACAATTCTAACATTTCTAAAACTTGATCAGCACACTGCCAATAATAAATGGCTGAAGAAAGTTGAAGAAATCCTTAACAATTGTGGACTTAGTTATGTTTTCAATAACCCATCTGATTATAATACAAATTGGCTCATTTCAAAAGTTGATCTTGTATTAAAGAGATCAGTTTATCCAGTCATGGAGAGAATCTATCCGATCAAGTTCTAAGGGACACTATTACAATTTAAAGATGGCCTGCAGTTTGAAAAATATTTGTTACTACCAAGAAATATCTCGACACCAATTTTAAAGTTCCGAACAAGTAATCACAACCTACCCGTTGAGACAGGGAGGTGGCGTGGAATCCCAAAGGAGGAGAGGACATGCCACCTCTGTGACTCACCGGCGGTTGCTGACGAAATGCACTATTTATTGAGATGTCATGCCTTAAGTAGTCTTAGAGCTAAGTTTATACCAGTTTATTATTCAAATTGGCCATACCATCACAAATTTAATTTACTCCTTAAAAGTAACAAATTTCGAATTTTAAAGAACATATCTCTCTTCATCAAATGCATTTTTTTCACATATGTAATAGTGTATATGCTGTTGTATGTTATTCTTTATGTTATGCATGCGCAATCCGCATCTTTATTTCTCTACATGTAAAATTGCTCATGTACCACCGTGCGTGGTTTTAGAGAATAAAGAATCTTGAATCTTTACTCTAATTACAAACTGAAGAATTAAGGTGTCAATTCACATTTTTAATCTGATCTTTTTAATAAACTCATAAGTTGGTAGAAAAGACTATTTCAGTTGATAGTGTTTGTAAGGTTGTATACTGAACACCAAACAAAGCGTGATTTCTTGCAAGAAGGAAGGCATATGGAACATTTTGTATTTTGCCTAATAAATATCGAAACAATCATAAAGAAGAGCAATAACAAAGAGACAATTGCATCTATAAACACAACTGGGCCATGACGTAGTCAACTGTAATATGCACTCCCGGGAAGCTGGTGCCAGCTAAAATGACATTTTACCGAGTTTTGTTACTATTTTAAGTAATGCTACATCTGTACACGAACCAGCTTCCCGGGGGTGAATATGGGCTATCGTCAATACCAGGTTTTGCATCATCGAGACACAATGGAGTGATTAAGACGGGTTACGTCTCAGAATGAAAAGTCATTGCACTTCATCCTACAGTGTTCAAAAGGGTTGAGGTCAGGACTATTGATTTGTGTTGATGTTATTTAGTTGCAGGACAGCTTGAATAATTCTGACAGGTGTTGATGAGCATTATTCTTTTCAAATTGGTAGTTGCATAAGTTTGTGAAAATCGTCACGGGCTGAAGTCTGTCACTGACGATTAGTAAATGATTGCCAAGAACACTTTTATGATGCTTACTTAATACATGTACAACTTAAATGACACTTTGTGGCATGAATAATAAGTTTGGGCATCTTTCCTGATGTCTGTACTGCAATAAATACGGAACAGAAAAGTGTATTGCAATATATTGGAATTTTTCAAATTCAAGAATTAAAAAGCTATCTTGTCTAAATATGAGCATTAGAAAGTTTATCATTGCTCAGTTTTTAGCCATTTAGGAAAGCCATATTTTTCAATCACTGTTAATGACTTGTGTACATATATGTGCTATTTTCACAACACACCTTCAAACTTCGTAAAATCTTGTTTATTTGGTTGTGATATTAAGACAATTTTAGGTGAAAGTTTGCATGCAGATGCAATAATATGTAAAGTTAAGTTTTTTAAAAAAGAAGGTGCTATCAGCATTCTTAATTGATAACCCAAACATTGAATGTTTTTTAATGTATTGAAAAAATTCATCTACTTGCTTGCAAGAAGTTCCTATGTGTCGGACTATCAACCCCATCATGCATGGTTTATGGGGAATGCGGAAGGTATCCTTTGTACATAAATGCCTATATGAGATGTTTGAAATTTTGGTTGAAAATTATATGTATGCACGATGATAGATTACCCAAAAAAGCTTATAATATGCTTGTACATCTAGATAGTTTTGGCAAGACAACATGAGCATCCCACATACGTGACCTATTGTTTTCTGATGGATATGGCTTTGTGTGGTTGAACCAGTCGGTTGGAAATGTAAATCTTTTTCTGTATCAATTTCGTGAAACAGCTATCAATATGTTTAATCAAGATTGGCATTCATCATTAGAAAGAAGCTCAAGATATAATTCATATAGAATGTTCAAAACAACTCTTCAGCCAGAAAAATATTTGTTACATTTAACGTCTAAAAAGTTAAGATTTACATTTGTACATTTTAGATTGGGCTTATCACATTTAATGATAAATGAAGGGAGACGTAAGGCGATAGCTAAAAATGATAGAATATGCCCAGTATGTAAAGACGCTGTGGAAAATGAAATGCATTTTCTATTTATTTGCCAATCTTACGATAATTTACGTAAGAAATATATTCCAGAATATTATCTATGTAAACCTCCAGTTATCGCATTTAAAGAGATTCTTTCTACTAGTAATACCACCAGCATTTTAAAACTGTCACAATATGTCACATATGCTATGTCACGCAGAGAACACTTGTTAGCATCTGCTTAATATATTTGTATAATGTAACTATATATGACTTATGTATATTATGTAACTCCAATTGTATATGGGCCAGAGGCCTTAAATGCAATAAAGTACTTTGACTTGACTTTGACTTGACTTTTAGATACAGTTATAGGTTTTCAATAAAAGGACACCATTTGACTACCAATAACTCACAATTTTAAAACGAGTGTGCGGCCAGGTCTAAAGAAAAAGCAAAAAAAAAAGAAAAAGGAATGGGCTTCATAACACTAAATTTTGTTACAAAACTGATTTGAATTTAGAACATAAATACACAGAGAAATGCAAGATGAACATTTTTATTCAAAACAATGGATACCCCCCACACATATGAGAGAAAAGATGAAAATGAATCATATGGAAAACATTGTTGAAAACAGAAAATGGTTTTCACCAAAACAATATATAACATAAGTGACGTGAAAGAAATTTCCTTTTCCGCTATCTTTTGGTTTCTTCCAAAACAAGACTTTAACACTTACCCACAAAAACATGTCCAAATGTAAAGAGCAGATTGCTTTTACCGTAATTTCTCTATTAATTCGACCCTCAAATATTCAAAAGGTTTTCTGAAAATGTCTATGGTCGAACTATTTTTCTGTTTTGATCGCTCATTCCAAAGCATGGTTGAAATGTTAGATAAATTATAAGAACGTGTGTAATTCAAATGCATAGGTTTTATTGATGCATGACCACATAATAATTAAAATGTCTTCATTATGAAGATATTTTGATTTCTGAAGTCGAGGTTATTACGCTTGTAATGTGTTTTTTATTTGTTTATATCAAACAATGATTTAAAGCAAGAGATGAATCAAAGGAGCATCAACCTTAAGGCACTTGGTTGAAATTTTAGAAGTGATTTGATTTTGTGACCTCACTAAAATATGATGTGGTTGAATTAATAGAGATGTTGAATTAATAGAGAAATTACGGTATATTTAATATGAGGTATGAGGAAAAACAATATACTCCATTTTCTCCCAGGAGGTTGAGATCACTTCTGAATAAGGAATATTGTTTCACCTATGATGTGACTAGATTGTCAATTGACAGTTTGATAATAATGGATGAACATTAGAACATAAAGCAAACCGGAACAGAAAGGTGATGATAAGATTCGTTGAATGAAACCAGAAATTTATTTCAGAAACATTATAGAAGCTCTTAATTTTTTCCAACAATTAATCTCATGACTAACAAAAAACAATATTATGATCCGAGATAATTGAGCAAAGAAGACTAAATTGCCTTAAAGTGTTGTGGTATTCTTCCAAAACTTAACTACCATATGATTAGCTTATGAAATACATTTTCAAAAGAGGGAAAACAATAATTAACATATACATGTACACATTGTGAAAAACAAATGTGGGACCGATGTTGCATTTATAATATAAAATCTAAACAATACTCATAAATGAAAACATTTGCATACTTACATATAATTACATGAAAGAAACATCAACTATTGCATACAATATAAATCTTATATTACAAAGAAAACTCAAAATATTAACAATTCAAGCAAACTTGCAAGAAGACAACGTAAATAACTAATAATAGTATTTCACAAGTAAAAATGAAAACATATTTGATCCCAAACTACACTCTTTGTATTAATGTTTGGCACTGCATAAGCTGTTGAATATTATTAAAATGTTTAATAATACACTGAAGTCACACCCACATGCATTGAACCTCTTATAATCCCTTCAAACCAGATATCAAGTTCAAAACATTACCTAGGGGTTAAAGATTTAAAATTCCCTAAGGGTGAAATAGATATATACCTTCAGACAAAAAAGCAGACATGCCAAGTATGCCTTGGTCCAATCAGGTAGACCTACCTGGTTCCTGGGTCAAAACCAGGTAGATTTAAAAAAATAAAAAATAAAAATTAGTTGCCCTTTGTGCATATATCTGAATATCAATAAACTTTTTCTAATCTATCATTGGAAAAGTTAAAGAGTAGACTTTGGCTCAAGGGCAAATATCACTTTTTGATAATTTTGCCCCTGGACGCATTTGCATTTTCATTATATGAAATAGACTTAATTGGCCATATGTTATATACTTGTAAGAACCAAGGTACACATGCACTCAGCTTCCCTGCACTTACACAAATCCAGCATCCATGTCAGTTGTAGCAGTGTCTCTAAACATGCAATTATTTATGACATAAATTTCCTATGGAAATTTTGAAAGATGATTTTCTTTAAGATGAACATCATTTATTGTTTCATGAATAAAGCAAACCTGTTATCGAAACAACATAAATAACATGAAGAGACATTTTCACAGACTTATCATTAAAAACCTTTTACATCCTTCATAAACAAACATGTCAACAGCATTTTCTCTCCTGCATATATTTTGCATGTCCTCTACCATACCTACATATTTGACTTAAGTTTCTTTTCAATCATCAAATATTTTATTAGAGAGTTTTATATTTTCAAATCCTCTAAAAAGACGTGCTATTTTGTCTAAACCATGTCATAGACTAATTTTTACAGAGATCTTGAAGTTCAACCACATATTTTCATTCATCTACTGACAACAACAAATATTATTTAAAAAGCTGTATTTTAAACCATGAACAGTTTTTCCAGTCCAGTATTTTCAAGTTACACAATATTCACACTAACAATAACAAACATCAACAGAATTAAATTTTAAACAGAAAATACTGTTTGATTTTAACATACATTTTATCACATCCTCCCTGAGTACAATGTTATATTTATAGTAGAAGACTTAATAATTGTTGAAATGAAAGATTTGAATGATTACAAGAGGCAATTCTACAGAGATGAAATGAAATGCTCACCAAGAGAATGTTCATATTGGCCTGTCCAAAGTAGGACTATCCTGTTATATAACTGGTTACGGGTTAATTGAAACAATAACCTCCCCATTGTAACACCATAAATAAGTTCAAGAAACATACATTCATAGCCCACAAAGACTCAATCTTAAATCATGTCCAAAATATCACAAAAAGGAAAACAATACAGTAACTCTAAACAAATAATCTGTTACATTGTAATATCAGACATTTAGTATAAATGTCATCAAAAGCAAGTCAATAAATAGTCCAAGACAGGTGATGACAATTTATCATACAAGCTATTCTCGGATATTGCCGACATCCATCATCTCAGCAGCGTGGGTTTCCACTATCACATCAGGTTCAAGGTCATTCTCCTTAAATACACCGGTTACTGCAAGGTCAGCCCTGTGAGCAAAATGCTAAACTGTTACTTGAGAGGCATAAAAGAAGTTGGAAATATCAAGTAGCAATGAACTTTGTGGATGATTGATCACCTTCCTTATTGTACAGTTAAGAAGTTGATCATCCATAAAGTTCATTGTGTCCTTGTTACTTGAATTCACAACACATTCCTTACCTAGCAATATAAAATGCCAGACTAGAGTGCCACAGCCAATTTCATGGATGCAATAATTAAGTTACAATTCAAGGAGGATATCTTGTGCATGCCTAAATACATGTGTTCAAATTAAGCAATAGTTATATCCTTGTTATATGAGAATGGAAATCATACCACCAGAGACAACAAATCTATTCTCTGGACAAAATGAATTTGTGGAAGGGGTCAAAAGTGTGAAAAATTCATGGACTTTGAATTATTCAAAATTTATAGCTAAGAGTGAAGAGTTAAGAGGAACCTACAGTTCTGACTCCTGAGAGATACTTGGGTCGAGCTGGGCGAGCCCTGACTCCAGGAGCGGCAGGTAGGCAAGTGCCAGTTCCTCCTCCTCTTCCCCGACCCTCTGGTACAGCTCCACACTCACTGGGTCACTCGTCTGGAACAAGGGGAGATAACTTAGAAGGCACTTAAAACTTGCTGCATCGCAGACTACTGGGTCGCTCGTCTGGAACAAGGGCAGATAACTTAGAAGGCACTTAAAACTTGCTGCATCGCAGACTACTGGGTCGCTCGTCTGGAACAAGGGCAGATAACTTAGAAGGCACTTAAAACTTGCTGCATCGCAGACTACTGGGTCGCTCGTCTGGAACAAGGGGAGATAACTTAGAAGGCACTTAAAACTTGCTGCATCGCAGACTACTGGGTCGCTCGTCTGGAACAAGGGGAGATAACTTAGAAGGCACTTAAAACTTGCTGCATCGCAGACTACTAGGTCACTCGTCTGGAACAAGGGGAGATAACTTAGAAGGCACTTAAAACTTGCTGCATTGCAGACTACTGGGTCACTCGTCTGGAACAAGGGGAGATAACTTAGAAGGCACTTAAAACTTGCTGCATCGCAGACTACTGGGTTGCTCGTAATGAACAAGGGGAGATAACTTAGAAGGCACTTAAAACCTGCTGCATCACAGACTACTGGGTAACTCGTCTGGAACAAGGGGAGATAACTTAGAAGGCACTTAAAACTTGCTGCATCGCAGACTACTGGGTCGCTCGTCTGGAACAAGGGCAGATAACTTAGAAGGCACTTAAAACTTGCTGCATCGCAGACTACTGGGTCGCTCGTCTGGAACAAGGGGAGATAACTTAG
This sequence comes from Steromphala cineraria, assembly GCA_916613615.1. Lineage (NCBI taxonomy): Eukaryota > Metazoa > Mollusca > Gastropoda > Trochida > Trochidae > Steromphala > Steromphala cineraria. Next base: position 32,681,939 of record OU744725.1, on the reverse strand, counting down.
AAGGCACTTAAAACTTGCTGCATCGCAGACTACTAGCTCACTCGTCTGGAACAAGGGGAGATAACTTAGAAGGCACTTAAAACTTGCTGCATTGCAGACTACTGGGTCGCTCGTATGGAACAAGGGGAGATAACTTAGAAGGCACTTAAAATGTGCTGCATTGCAGACTACTGGGTCACTCGTCTGGAACAAGGGGAGATAACTTAGAAGGCACTTAAAACTTGCTGCATCGCAGACTACTGGGTTGCTCGTAATGAACAAGGGGAGATAACTTAGAAGGCACTTAAAACCTGCTGCATCACAGACTACTGGGTAACTCGTCTGGAACAAGGGGAGATTACTTAGAAGGCACTTAAAACTTGCTGCATTGCAGACTACTGGGTCGCTCGTCTGGAACAAGGGCAGATAACTTAGAAGGCACTTAAAACTTGCTGCATCGCAGACTACTGGGTCGCTCGTCTGGAACAAGGGGAGATAACTTAGAAGGCACTTAAAACTTGCTGCATCGCAGACTACTAGCTCACTCGTCTGGAACAAGGGGAGATAACTTAGAAGGCACTTAAAACTTGCTGCATTGCAGACTACTGGGTCGCTCGTATGGAACAAGGGGAGATAACTTAGAAGGCACTTAAAATGTGCTGCATTGCAGACTACTGGGTCGCTCGTCTGGAACAAGGGCAGATAACTTAGAAGGCACTTAAAACTTGCTGCATCGCAGACTACTGGGTCGCTCGTCTGGAACAAGGGCAGATAACTTAGAAGGCACTTAAAACTTGCTGCATCGCAGACTACTAGCTCACTCGTCTGGAACAAGGGGAGATAACTTAGAAGGCACTTAAAACTTGCTGCATTGCAGACTACTGGGTCGCTCGTATGAAACAAGGGGAGATAACTTAGAAGGCACTTAAAATGTGCTGCATTGCAGACTACTGGGTCGCTCGTCTGGAACAAAGGCAGATAACTTAGAAGGCACTTAAAACTTGCTGCATCGCAGACTACTGGGTCGCTCGTCTGGAACAAGGGGAGATAACTTAGAAGGCACTTAAAACTTGCTGCATCGCAGACTACTAGCTCACTCGTCTGGAACAAGGGGAGATAACTTAGAAGGCACTTAAAACTTGCTGCATTGCAGACTACTGGGTCGCTCGTATGGAACAAGGGGAGATAACTTAGAAGGCACTTAAAATTTGCTGCATTGCAGACTACTGGGTCGCTCGTCTGGAACAAGGGGAGATAACTTAGAAGGCACTTAAAATGTGCTGCATTGCAGACTACTGGGTCACTCGTCTGGAACAAGGGGAGATAACTTAGAAGGCACTGAAAACTTGCTGCATCGCAGACTACTGGGTTGCTCGTAATGAACAAGGGGAGATAACTTAGAAGGCACTTAAAACTTGCTGCATCACAGACTACTGGGTAACTTGTCTGGAACAAGGGGAGATTACTTAGAAGGCACTTAAAACTTGCTGCATTGCAGACTACTGGGTCACTCGTCTGGAACAAGGGGAGATAACTTAGAAGGCACTTAAAACTTGCTGCATTGCAGACTACTGGGTCGCTCGTATGGAACAAGGGGAGATAACTTAGAAGGCACTTAAAACTTGCTGCATCGCAAACTCCTGGTTTCAGAAGCAAATACTGATTTAACCCTTGATTGCTATTACATCTAGGGATGACTAAACTCTGCAGGTTCACCCGCAACACGGGCAAGAGCATACCAGAGAGATCTTTTTTGTTGGGCATGTTTGTGATACCTAAATCGTTTTTATTTTTGAAACAGCAGGCTCACCACCTACATCATCTCTAACAAAATGGTCATGGACTTTCAGGGAGGAAATTTGCACCAAATTTCGTACTGCAATGTTACGATCATTTATTGCAAAAGTATTGAAATATTGAATTAACTCTACACTCAACTTTTTAGACATTTTTTAAACATGTTTAAACATAATAAAGTTGATATATGGCCTTTCAAATCTTTCAACTTTGCATGTTAATTTTGATAGCACATATATAATAAAATGTCTACTATCTTCAGTAGTACATGAACAAAATATCTACTAAAGAATATTCTAAATTGTTAAGCAGTGATTGCCATATTCTGAATAAATAGAACCCTTTTCAATGGTAATATCCTTCCTGTAAATTTTAAGTGAGGGCAAATAACCCAACGACCCCCTCTATGAACAACACTGCAGAAGTAAATGCAAAAAAATATCTAACACCACACCTTGATGCAGGCAAGAAGCTCTTTGTCTCGGAGCAGCTCAAGAATCATGGTCATGCTGTGTTTGCTCCAGATCTCGTTGTCACCACCTGGTGGCTGCAGCCCAAACAACTGGCATCGCACTCCCTGAACTGCGAGACTACGCGCTGATGCCGTCAACACTCGCAGACTGGACCAATAGAGATAAAAGCTTTTTAGCTGTATTTGAAATAGTTCTTTGTCTTTAACTTGCTCGGAGATTGAAACTTATGGTGATTTAAAAAAAACTTTGACTTTGATAAACTATATTTATGAACATGCTTGATTCATTTCATACAATGCTTATTTCTGTTCCCACTTAAATTAAAATACAATACAACACCTTAACATCAGTCAATAGCGAACTGTTATGATTTGATTTGATTCAAGAAAATCGAAGGGCAACCAAATTAAATTTATGAATAAGATAAAATTAGGATTAAACTAAAACTTTGATATCACGTCGCTGATATTAGAAAAACTTTCAAATAACTATGCTAGAAATAATGTCGCAAACACACAAATCTTACTTGTCAAGAGAGACATATTCAGCATTGCCATAGTCCACAAAGACTATGAGGGCCGACTGCGTCTCCTCGTCACGGTCAATCACCAAACCTCGGTACCAACAGTTGTCAAAGCTGAACTTGGCACTGCACATCTGCCCTGTAAATTCATGTGGGCCTTGGATTAGACATGAAATAAGAGGGGTATGGATAATGTAAAAACACATTTTTCCTAATGTAGTACTTTTTCTATAAGAACTAACTATAAGAATCTAAAATCGTCATGTGCCCTTTCAACCCTAACCCTTCTAACCCTGTGTGAAAAGTATTCATTCTCTACATATCATGACACAACTCCAAGTTCGAAGACTCACCTGCGGCAGGGACCTTTATGAAGGTTTTGCCGACCACCTCGGTCTGAGACAGATCAGTTGACATCTTGACCAGCTGAGAGAGATCCTCGTTGACACGCATCACTCGTTTCACCACGTCCTCGTCAATGTGACACGCCTCTTGGTACATGTGTTGGAACCAGATCTGCAGGTCAAAGGTCAAATTGACAATAGCCAATTTCAAGATTTCTAAAAAACTATAGTTAAAATATACCTATACTATGCTGTATTGATAACAGAAAAAAGTTCAACATAGTCATAATATAGCCTTTTTGGGCAACATATAAGCATTTAGCAGTACAAGGGTTAACGTTCATGCAGTTGAGAACAAACAATGATACATTATGATTGAAAAGAATGCAAAGTTCCACATGGCAAACAGGTTATCTTATAAAACATTTTACAAAATCACTTTTTACAGTATCCCATGTTTCTTTCAGTATGATAAATGTCAAAAGAATACAATCAGATTTTCCTACCAAAAGTTCTTTATTCAATCATCACCATTTATTATGGAAGTCAATAAAACAGTAAGATAATCATGATATTTTTAACTTACCACGTTTGGGAGTTCAATGTGTGTTATCGAAACAGGGAAAAACTCATCCAATGGACACAGAATGGGTCGTTTGAAAGGAAATCCTTTCTGTGAAAGATAAAGAGTTAAAAGTTTATCATCAACCTGAAAAGGGTTCTAAAAAATCCAAATTATTCTTTGTTAAAAACCAAAACAGAAGAACATCACATGTGAAATCGTGAAGTATTCATCACATATTCATGCTAGAATATAACCAATTTGAGAAAAACATAAGTAAACCAACCTGAAGGACATGTGAGATCTTGTGACTGACATCATACTCTGAGGTGAGATCATCTGGCTTGGTGGCGGTCCCCATCTGGATGAGCGTGCGACCGAGATCTGACCCATCGGGCAGGGTCATCCTTACCTCCAGTGGGCAACCCTCCTCCGCTTTCTGGAACACGGTGAGTACAGTTAACACTTTATAAAATTTAAGTCCTTTTTAGGGCCTTTTTTGAGGCTTCTTAACCTACATATAAGGCTCAAATGTCACTGAACAACAGGGTATTAATTAAAGAGAGAATAAATCTTAGCAATAAACTTGTGGCACTGTTCAAGAGATGGGTTTTATAGACATACAAATGAATACACATGAAACCTGAATGGTAAAATTGTTATCTTCACGGAGATGGACACAAGAATATCTAGAAATGCGAATGAATATTAGAGGAAAAAACACTTCTGCTAAATTTAAGGCCTTTTTAAGGCAGTACTTCAAATTCAAGGCCTTTTAGGCGGGTATGCACCATGTGGAATGTGATACGGCAACAGGAAATGTTTAGGAAAAGGCTTAGGGTAGAAAGAAAAAAAGAATGTCAATTATTATCCGAGAAGTTCATTCAATCAGTTTTTCATTAACAAAATTGTCTGGTCTTTGGAAAAGGCTCTTTTAAGCTAAACGCCTGTAAAATTAACAATATGGGAATAATTACCTTATTTTATAAAAAAACCACATGATTATGAAAGGTGAGGTGAGGTGATGTGAGGTTTATCGCCGCTTTCATTATTATTTCACTTATATCGCGGCTGCTAGTATTATTGCAGGGAGAAAGCCTGCAACACCATTGTGGCTATGCATTGCGGTGAAACCTGCAAGCATCGGCTTGAACTAGCAACCATGGGTGGTACTGCACTGGAAATCAGTGTAGCATTGCACCCAAACCTGACTGTGTGTAGAACAGTTCTCCACTGCCGACAAAGTTGCCGAGCCCCTGGCGGGTTTCGAACAACAGACCTCTTGATCCGAAGCCGAACGTGCTAACCACTGTGCTACCGGTATTCCCATGGCTATTCAACAGTGAGTTTTCACTCATAAAAACCGATAGAGCTCCTAATCTTTTAATATAAAAAAAACAATCCCAAATGTTTGAAGTTGGTTTATTTATTGCAACAAATAGCAAGTCTTGACTTTTGGTTTAGTACTAATGAATATTTGCAGTAAGTTATTGATGAACTTTAAATTTAACTAGAAAATTCAACAACAAAAATAAGGTGTTATTATTCAATGAAACAGTTTCAACATCAAATACTGTTGCCAGTGATTGTCTGGTTTGAGCTATCAAGTTGCTTACCATAATCTCAATAGCACAATGGTGGCTGACAATAATACTGTGAACGTAGTCGAGGACTTGCAATGTCCACTTGCCATCTTCAGTTAACTGAAAGCGAATGTCAAATCGAGTGAAAATAACATGATAAATGACTGCCAGTTTTTTTTCATGTGCAAGCAATAATCTTAAATTCTATGAATAATCTAAATAATTTGAAATTATTGAGTGGATAAGCTGTTGTTGCAGTCAGCACCGATGGCATTACCGGACTCTTAGGTAGTATTTGAGGTCAAAATAAAGACATTGTGACTGGTGTAGTTCTGAAAGCATGCAACAAGTATCTGTATGATCATCTACTCTAAACTCTTTAATCTTGTCTACCGGAAATTACAAACACACTTGTTGACCAGACTAGTGCTAGTGCTAGTTTCAAATATTTAAACCTGAAAGAAAATAAGTTAACAATTCTGCGCTATTAAAAGCCTTCTTCATCAGCTTGACAACAAGAACTCACAGGTATGATATTGTGAAGGACACACTGGTAGCAGATCTGGGGTGTATCAATAAACTTCTGTTCCGGGATACGCAACAGCTTCAGGTCCAGTGTCTCGTTGTTGCCATAGTCCAAGTACTGAACCTGCAATAGTCAGCAAAACATACTCAACAGTTATGCTCTTTGCTGTATTACCCAAACCATAATATAGTGTCTCATTTAAGCAATTTTATAGATAAACAGATTGAAGTCATTTTCTCTGTCGTCATCAGGCATGAAATAACAGTCATTAAAATGCAGCCACTAGATGAAGTGAAAAGGTTTAATATATTGATTGTTGAATTCAGTCCCCTATTGATTTCTCTTCTCGGGAAGATAAAGTACTATCACTTCCTTTCACCTTCTAGCAAAAACTGAACCCTTTATTTCTGCACTTCCTCACTTATTGTAAATTAACTGTTTAAACGTATGAACAAAGTCTTAATTTCTACTGCTTTGAGCTCAAATATATCTATGTATCACTTTCACAGAATAATGAAGTTGTCCACCTTTAAGAATTGTCCCTGCAAGAATTCCAAATCAAGGAGAGCGAAATTGATACAAACCGAAGCTTTCATGTCCTCAACCTTCGTGACAGTGGCTCTGTTCCACAGGTCGTCAGTAGTGAAGAAGGAGACACATGCCTGTCCCACCTGCCAGTCTACTCTCTGAGGGGCCGACTCCATGTAAGTTGCCTGCAACTCATCTGTCAGCTTGTTCAAAGCCTCTTCTGCAAAACAATCAGCAATGCATGTTTGCTTAGGATAAAACTAGCAATGGTTGCAGACCCTTTGAAGAGGGGACTCCTCGAGTTCCCTATGCTTTTTTATTATCTCAAGAAAATATTATTCCAAAAGAGTCACTATTCTTTGAAAAGTGTATTAAGGCGAAAATTTCCAAATAAACAATAATGCAGTTGAGTGTTATCTCATACTAAAATGTAAGGTACAGTAGAACACAAATATAGCGAACTTGGATATAGTGAACAAATTCTTAAGTCCCGTCAAAAGCCCTATGCATGGCGGCCAAACGTGAGTAGCGGACACCGGATAAAGCGAACTAAATTTGTTGGTCCCTTGGAGTTGGTTATATCAGTGTTCTACTGTATATCATTTCAAAACCACCATTAATATTGTATATCGATTGTCATGCTTCTTCATTGCCAATAAGCTTGGAATAGGAACAAGAATTTTAAAGGGATGGTAGCACATTTTTACTGGTAAAATTGTACCATAAATGAATCCATCTCTTTTTTCGATTGTCTAAAAGGTGTCCACACTAAAATGCCTGTGAATACCTTTTGCTAGAGAATGTCTTCTACAAAATTTCCAATAAAATGAGTAATGACATTAATTTTAACCCTCATAATATACCTGATTTGGCATACTATATCTATCTGAGGAAATTTCAAGAACTAAAATTCCTTAAAAAACGTCTTCCGTCCCCTTAAATTTCCACGGCAATTATCAATAACATCTGAAGATATAAAAGATAACTGACCGTCCTCGACCACCTGGCAGTAGATGATGGCCCTGCAGTCTATGTAGGTGGGGATGACGACAAACTGAGAACAGTCGGGGGCTCCTCGTTTACTGTAGGACTGTACTGGACACTCAATGAAGGGTTGGGAGTCAAACGATTCGATATGTGTCTCCACTTCTCTTGATGGTCGTTTTCTGAAGGACAAAGATGCTGATATTTCACATAGCAAAATAATATGATAGGCTATTTATGCATGTTTGGCATGTGCAATAACCCTGGAAACACATTGACAGTTTATCTGCCTGTGGATATCAATGTGAGACTGCCTCCAAGCCCTCCGACAATTTGCCTTTGCACATCCACTGTGACAGTCCTAAACTAGAAATATGTGCATGTGATGCACTGTGATGTCCCCTGCTAACATTTAATCCGAAAGTGACCCTACTCCCATTATGTACAATTTTCAAATTGTTTCCATGGAAACCAGCAAAATAACAATTCAGAATAACCAAAGTAGAAAAAGGCACCACTCCCCCAGTAGTTCTAACCACATATCAAGTCTAGTAAAAATATTTTGAATAGTTTTTAAGCTCAAGTATGGAAACAGACCCTACCCCCCATATACACCTAGTTCAACTTGTTTCTATAGAAACCAGAAAAATAATTCAGAATAACTAAAATAGAAAAAGGCACCACTCCACCACTAGGTCTAACCACATACCAAGTTCCGTAAAATCATATTAAATAGTTTTTGCGATATGGCCCGGAAATGGTCCTCCCTCCATATGTTCTAAGTTGAAACTGTTGCCATGGAAACCAGGAAAAATTATATAATTCAGAATGACCTAAATAGCAAAAGGCATAACTCCACCAATAGATCTAACCACATACCAACTTTCGTAAACAAAATATTGAATACTTTTTGAGATATGGCCGGGAAACAGTCCCTACCCAAATATGCACTAAGTACAAACTGTTTCCATGGAAACCAGGAAAATTACATAATTCAGAATGACCTTAATAGCAAAAGGCACCATTCCATCACTAGATCTAACCACATACCAACTTTCGTAACAAAATATTGAACGGTTTTGGAGATATGGACCGGAAACGAAAGCATCCCCCAATATGCACTAAGTTCAAAATGTTTCCATGGAAACCAGAACAAATAAAACATTGAGAATAACCAAAATAGCAAAAGGCACCACTCCAGTACTAGATCTAACCACATACCAAGTTTCATGAAAAAATATTGAACGGTTTTTGAGATATGGTCCGGAAACGAAAGCCTCCCCCAATATGCACTAAGTTCAAAATGTTTCCATGGAAACCAGAAAAAATAAAAAATTCAGAATAACCAAAATAGCAAAAGGCACCACTCCAGTACTAGGTCTAAGCACATACAAAGTTTCGTGAAAAAATATTGAACGGTTTTTGAAATATGGTCCGGAAAAGGTTCCTACCCCCAATATGCACTAAGTTCAAAATGTTTCCATGGAAACCAGAAAAAATAAAAAATTCAGAATAACCAAAATAGCAAAAGGCACCACTTCATCACTAGGTCTAAGCACATACCAAGTTTCGTGAAAAAATATTGAACGGTTTTTGAGATATGGCCCGGAAAAGAAAGCATTTCGGAAAGACGGAATGACGGAATGACGGACGGAGGTGAAAACATTATGTCTCCCGAAAAATTTCGGGGGACATAATGACACTGGACGCTGGGGGACTAGCTTTTTTTCAGAGGGGGACATTTTCGTACAGCTTGGAAAAAGAGTTTGGTTTCATTGGTTGGTAAAAGAGGGGGTTAGATTCTGAGTCTGTACTGAAATTTTGAAGATTTGATGTTTCTGTAATAAATCAGTTTTGGAGCAAGGAGGATTGTCAATATCGAGTTGGAATGACACTAGGAAAGTCATAATGTCTCTTTGTCTACATATGTCATAAGAACATAGAGGAGAGTGTCTTCATTTCACATATCTTATGAATAGCTAAGGACTAAAACTTGATAAATCAGAATAAACTCCAGAATGCATAATATATCCTTTCATCATGTTCAATGATAAGTTTATATATTTTGTCATCAACAAATAATAAACCATTCCTAACCTTCTACATGGAATGGCGAGTCCTTGCTGTTTCATCTTGTCGATGAGACTGTAAACATTGGTCCTGCACGGCTCCAGCGCCGTCTCTGCTACACTCTCTTCAATCAGGAGGTCAATAGGCACTCCGCGCTCAGCGTCTTCAACATCACCCTACAGGTCAAATGGTCAAGATGGTCAAGGTCAAAACTCCAACATAAGGGTGAGGTCAAGAATTACAGATTTTTGTTATGCAGAGTATCTCAGAAAATCAATTAGGAGACTAGTGGGGGAGTTGAGAGCGATCCTTTCAGTGATAGCGGCATTTCCACAAGAGACATGACTAGACAACAGTGTATGGAGCTGTGTGGAGTGTATGACTGAAAACAGACTATATATAGCGCTGAGTAGGATATCAGGGGATAGGTTGTAGCATTACGCGGAGACATGTACGCTGATGAAGCAGGATGGAGGGGGGTAGGGGGGATGTGCGAGTATTATTTTATTGACCTGAATCTATGATTTTCAAAAGTGGGAGGGGGGGGGGGGGGGGGGGGTTCTGGAACCCCTGAACCCCCCCTGGATACGCCACCTTATTAACGTACTGTGTTTGGAGTTTCAGTCATTAGCAGTAATTGTTTATGGAATTCTTCAGCCACTAAAAACTCTAAATTTCAAACATGTAGCTATGCAACAAATGAATTCTTGGACAAAGAAAACAGAACCCTGCTTAACCAAAGCATAAACCTTCAAGGTATCCAATCAGAATTGGTATCTTGCACAGTAATTGTAGAATTAGTTATAAACTTGTTTTCACTCATTTCATACTAAACCAATATCTTGCTTGATGAACTTACAGGTTGCTAGTATTCGATATCTGAATGCAAAAATGCTACGAACCTCCTTCTTGATGTACAGCGTTTTGTCTTTGATCTCATTCATAACGAACTCACACGCTGTGGCAGACCAGTGCAGAGGGTCGGACGAGCCGGTTGACTGGATGTTTGCCAGGTAGCAACGGATAGCAAAGCAGCTTTGTGCTCTCATCTTGACGTCCAGAGGACGCAGGTGCTCAGCAGTCAAAGGCTCCTCAAAACCAAAGTCCACAAAGTATACCTGAAAGAAGGAAGCTCCAAGGAAGTCCTTACTAAGCTTTAAAGAGGAAATGCCATTTTGCCCGAAGGAATGAAAGTAATTTCTTGAAAAATAAAGCAAATATTACTAATTGGTTGACAATATTTTCAATCAAAAAGTATTTTTTATAAACATATGTACCAAGTTTGGTTTGGCTACACACATAATTTTCCTCAAAGACCTATGCAAGTCCTGTACCAACATAATAACAAACTTACCATGGATGTCATATCCTCAAAGGCCTCTTGTGCCTTGTACAAACATAGTAACAAGAACTTACCAAGAACGTCCCATCCTCAAAGGCCTCTTGTATGCAGGCCCTGTGTCAACATAATAACAAGAACTCACCAAGAACGTCCCACCCTGAAAGGCCTCTTTTATGCAGGCCCTGTGTCAACATAACAAGAACTCACCAAGAACGTCCCACGCTGAAAGGCCTCTTGTATGCAGGCCCTTTGTCAACATAATAACAAGAACTCACCAAGAACGTCCCATCCTCAAAGGCCTCTTGTATGCAGGCCCTGTGTCAACATAATAACAAGAACTCACCAAGAACGTCCCACCCTGAAAGGCCTCTTTTATGCAGGCCCTGTGTCAACATAACAAGAACTCACCAAGAACGTCCCACCCTGAAAGGCCTCTTGTATGCAGGCCCTTTGTCAACATGATAACAAGAACTCACCAAGAACGTCCCATCCTCAAAGGCCTCTTGTATGCAGGCCCTTTGTCAACATAATAACAAGAACTTACCAAGAACGTCCCATCCTCAAAGGCCTCTTGTATGCCAATCTAGTTAAAACTAGCTGTAATGTTATCGTCCTCTAAGTCCTTACGTTACATCTAGCTACTAACCCAACTGGTCCGTGTCACACATGAGCGGAAATCAGCCAATGAAAAAAGAACTGGCTGATCCCTTTGAATCGGACAATCTGGTTAATACAAGCTGTTAGAATCAGTCAATCTAGTTAAAACTTGCTGTAATGTTTATTTCCAATAAGTCATACATTAAATCATTGATATTTATGCTCATAATATCTAAAATGCAATATATAGAGATTATGAGCTGAGTGTGTTTCCGTATCATTAATATCATATAATAGGAATAAAATTTGTATTATCCGAGCCCTTGGCGAGCATAATACAAATATTTTTATTCCTATTATAATGATATTAATGATACGGAAACACACGAGGTTAATAATTTCTTTATCATATAATGTCATTTTGAAAGGAAAGGGTTTAAACGAAAATATGATTCCTTCTAAAAATATGTTTGATATAGATTTCGCGGACTAATTTATTTCACAGTCCACCAAGGTGAAGGTCATATTGTCGGAGATATACAGTTGTGAACAGTCTAGAAATATTCCTTCATGAAATGATCTTTTCATAGTGATAGAAACGTCTCCTACAATCTATCAACATCTTAAGTGAAGTTAGTATATATGGTTTATGCACAAGCAAACATTTGTTTCTTCTATACAACACAAAATTGGTACAAACCACTTGTCAACGTCGCTACAACAGGGGAAGTAACTCTAACTGCACTTTGAAAAGCTGCATTGTCATTGCAGTTTCGCCAGTTCAGTGACGGTATCCTTAGACTAAATGCCAATTATTTCGAAGGTGGGATTGTTAATAATTTGTTACTACGCTACTAGATAATGTGTACTATCACTAGAATATGATTTGTTTTGCTGTTAAGTTGAAAACTGACACGGTCAAAGCTGTCTAGGCCTCCCTATGTTACTCACGAAAATATTTAAGCACATATTTTGTTCGATAGCCGGTATATTGTAAGCTGCATATCGTTATAATTTTGGTGTAAACGCACGATGAAAACAATTTGAAACGCTTTACCAAGCTATTTATAAAATACAAATGCGTGATAAGTTTACCCTGACAGATTTTGTTTACTTTTTTTATTCGATCAAAAACACAACCTGAAAACTCCCAACGACGTTATCAATGGTTAGCGACCGTTTTAGGACTCGCATGACATGCATGGAGTTTTGAGAAAATAGTTGTGTTTTGACCTAATTTGCATCTTTATCAGATTTTGAGGCAATCGGATACCAAGTTTATCAGATAGCTTTGTTGCATAAATAACACCCTCGTTTATATGATAAAAATCCTAACGACGCCCGATTCAAAGAGATCAGCCAGTTCTTTTTCAATTGGTTGATTTCCGCGCATGCGCGACACGGATCAGGTGGGTTAGTAGCTAGATGTAACGTAAGGACTTAGAGGACGATAACATTACAGCTAGTTTTAACTAGATTGCTTGTATGCAGGCCCTGTGTCAACATAGTAACAAACTTACCAAGAACGTCCCATCCTGAAAGGCCTCTTGTATGCAGGCCCTGTGTCAACATAATAACAAGAACTCACCAAGAACGTCCCATCCTTAAAGGCCTCTTGTATGCAAGACCTTTGTCAACATAGTAACAAACTTACCAAGAACGTCCCATCCTCAAAGGCCTCTTGTATGCAGGCCCTGTGTCACCATAATAACAAGAACTCACCAAGAATGTCCCATCCTTAAAGGCCTCTTGTATGCAAAACCTTTGTCAACATAGTAACAAACTTACCAAGAACGTCCCATCCTCAAAGGCCTCTTGTATGCGAGCTCTGTAATACAAATGATCCTTGGGACGTTGGGCTGCACAGAAGTCCTTCGCCTTCCACGCCTTGTTTGTAGGCTTAGATCCTTTAAACTGTTGCTGAATGTTCGTCATCAACCTGGTACAGTTAAACAGAAAGAGTCAATGACCTTGTAGCTATGTCATATATTTCAGCTTGAAATGTTTGTTAGAATGTTCTACAGGTTATGATCAACATACAATATCGATTCTTACACATTTAAACTTTGCAGATTTTAGTTTTAAAGTAAGGCTTATGAACATGACTTTGAGACAGATAGTTGTAACATACGTAATATAATCATGTAATGACATATTTCATCTACTATCTGATTAAGTCTTGTCTCTATAAAAAAGGTTTCTGTCAACTGCCTTGAATTAGATAGAAAAGGTCAGATCAAATCAAAGGTATGTTCCTCAAAATTTTGAGCTGATTGTGTAAAATATTTGAAAGTAGAAACAGATTTCTCTCATAATGATAATTAGTTCAAGTTCATGGAAAAAAGTAATGTCTCACGCTGACGGGCCCTCTGCTGTTGCAATCTGCAGATGGAAGTTGGCGGGGGATGCAAACGCGCTGACAAGGACCTCAACATGGGCGGACGGCGACTCGGGTTCGTTCTTCTCAGGAGAAGCTGGGGCAGATATTTGAGCTAAAGATACCTTAGTGGGATTGTTTTCATTTGTGATCAGCTTTGGTCTGGAGACTTTCTTTGTTGGAGACACTGCAGGGGTGGATTGTTTGGATGAAGCAGGAGTTTGTACAGGAGTTTGTGCAGGAGTTTCAACTGGAGTTTGTACAGGAGTTTCAACCGGAGTCTGTGCAGGAGTCTGCAGTGGAGTTGTGGACACACTTGAGGTGGTGCTTGAGGGTCCCTCCACAAAGTCCACCGGGGACGTGCTCATATACGAGACGGCTATCTCCGAACTCTTCTGTTGCTTGTCCTAGTGTATACGCCTCAAGTGTTACAATGTGAAGACAAATAGTTGGTGGGTGTGTTATGAATAAACTTTGCAAAATTGGTATTGCATCAGATATGATCATGTGAAATTCCTTTTCTTATTCTTGTCATAGATGAATTAGTGAAATTACTTATGTGTTATGAATAAACTTTGCAAACAGACCAAATGTTGAAAAATGACTACTTTAACGAAATCCTTGGTCTCAATTGTGGAATGTTTAAGATAGAATAACATGTGCTGACAACAACTGCTTCTTCTATTGTCATCTTCTTCGATAGTAAAGTAGGAAAAAAGAATGACAAGTACCGTTTTAATTTGATTTTATGACATGATGAATTTTTAAGATTTATACCTTTTTGTTTTCTCTGTACGTGAAATGTTTTGGAGCCTCACTAGGTTCTTTCTTTGGTGGTCCCAACACTGTTGATCTGAAATCAAGGTTTCAACTTTACTTTTAGATCGAAAGGCAGTTAAGCTCAACAAAATAAACTCTATACTATTACCATTTTTTATCATTAGTAGTGAACTGCATAAAATAGAGATATAAGGCTAGGTCAATGCACTGAAAACGATCCTGCGGCATGAATAGGAAGACCAGTTTGGTTATGCTAAAGATTATGATTGTTGAGTCCTTGTACAAAACTACGACACTATACATTACCAAATGGCTGCATTAAGCACCAAAAAAAAAAACACCTCATAATTGACCCGAGTACAATAAAGAGTTAATAATTTCCTTACCCAACACCAGTGCTCTTAGCGTAACCATTTGCAACAAGTTGGTAGTTGACACTGAAAGTGTCGGCTGTATCCTCCAAGATCCTGTACAATATAACCTCCATTGCATCAACTTGCACCTCTGGAAATAGAGTAACACTTGGGAGTGAGAAATGACTAAAAAGACATTGAATAATGAGTGTGAAATTATTTGGTACAAAAGTGTAAAGGATTTTGTATACAATATATATTGATCCTGAAAGAGTTATTTTTCAGCCCTGCTTGGCAATGTTTCAGACAAAAGGGGCGTTGTTCTACCATAGTTCAAGGAACACAGGAGTTCAAGAACAAAGCACACCAGGCCAAAAGGTATAATAATGATGAATTTTCATCTTAGTTTGGGTCTCTTGTGGTTTAAAGCCCACCCCCATATTTTCAAGACATTTATTTGCCGGGCCCCCTGGTCTTATACCCGTGAGGATACGGTATCAAAGATAAATATGCAGGAAAAGTGAAGTAGCTTTGTTATCGTTTGCACTTTTTTGTTACATAATTGTCTGTAATAATTGACATCCCAAGATAGATGTGTCACAAAGTAAGTGCGACAAGGGACGTCTTGGCTGCTTAGGCTGTGTTGTCTGGGCTGGTTTCCGCTGAATCTGCTCATTGTTCTGACCACCTCCCAATATAAACAGCTGCTTGACCAACTCGCACACATGTCATCTGGCTGTTAACCACTGGTTCTCCGTTCACGTTTAGACTGCTTGTCCTGGTCTGTTTCTCTTTAACCCCCAATTAGTTCACAGGTACTCATAGTATAGTACTCGCGGAAATAGAAATATAATGGTTTCTTGCGTTTCTTTCTTCACTTAGAACAAACTTGAAATTTGAGTTCTAAATATTCATTCACAATGATTTTTCCAAACTTTTGCTTCAGACAGTCTTTGTAAAATTTCCCGTAATATATGACCTTTAGTTGACAATAACCGTCCACTGTTCACAATTGCTGTTCGTTAACCTGGAGGTCAGTCCATTCTAAATACAGCTCTTCACAGCTCTTATTGCCATGTTGACAGCCGTGTTTACAGTTTATAGGAGTCTCACAAGATTATTATCAGGTCAATGCATAGGTTGGCAGCTACTTTGTTACAGGTGCATCCCGTAAATAAAATATCAAATAAACAAAAAAGATTCAAATAAGACAAGATAAAATTTTAAACAAACCTAGAATTTTCACTTTAAAATTGAGTGATGATGTTAGGTCGTTCCACCATTCAAGGCACTGAAAGTGATAAAATTCATATAGTTTCAAACATTTACATATATTCATTCACTTAATAACCTCCTATTAGGCTTATTATTTTTGTGGAAAAGAAATGCAAGAGGACTTTCCGGTTTATACAAATATATAATTATAAAAAGGATTAATAAACAATTAATTTTAATTATGTTATTGAGTTTGACATTTACTTGGTCTAGATTGATACATAATCTTTATCCTGTGATCACTTTAACTTGAATGCACCATTATAATCTGTCTGGAACATGATGGTCTTATTTGGTTCTTTACCAATAAAAACTTTTTTATATTTGCACTAGAAAATTTGGATTGCCTCTACAGTGTAAGTAAACCTCTCACCTCCACGCCCCAGCTTCCCTCACTCTCTGTGGGTTCCACGTCACTTAGCTCACACTGCATTGCCTACAGACATGACAGACGTCATATGAAATATCCTTCTTTTTAAATATAAAAATATTAAGTTTGAGAGCGACATGTCACTCGACTTTATCTATTCATCATACTTTATGCTTTTGTCATGTATTATTCTCACCTTTTGTTTAATATTTCATAACGATTGAGGTTTGTTTGAACATTTCTGGAAGAAGTCACAATTGTTAAACTATTGTTATATCATATTCCATCCTCTCACTTTTTAGGGTTGACTCAATTTCCCTTTCCATCCCTGAAAGTTCAACTGCCATTCGAATTCTTTCCCAGCCTTAAGAAATTCTGTCAGCTGCCTTACGTGCTGTCTCGTCTCCCAATTTGTTTTTCCAACAAACAGATTCCATGCATGCTTT
Organism: Steromphala cineraria; assembly: GCA_916613615.1. Taxonomy (NCBI): domain Eukaryota; kingdom Metazoa; phylum Mollusca; class Gastropoda; order Trochida; family Trochidae; genus Steromphala; species Steromphala cineraria. The sequence continues at coordinate 32,665,030 of OU744725.1, read as the reverse complement.
CACCCTCCCATTACAGCTGCCATGCATGCTGTCAACCTCTCACCATAGCTGACTCTTGCTGTCAACTTTCCAACAACAGCTTCCATGAACGCGGTCACCATCCCACCACAAGTGTCATTCTCAGAGTCTACCTTCTAATCATGATGCACTGCCAATTAAGCACTTTGATACAGTGGATCCCGGATACAACAAACTCCAAGGGACCAAAGAATTGAGTTCGCCATATCCGGTGTTCGCTACTCACGGTTAGCCACCATGCATAGGGCTTTCGACGGGACTTTAAAATTTGTTTACTATATCTGATTGTTCGCTATATTCGAGTTCGCTATATCCGTGTTCTATCTAGCTTTCATTACAAGAATATTCATAATATCGTTTCAATTACCCACCAGGGGAGGGACTCTGAGGAAGGGGTCGAGTATCTTCCTGATCCTCTGGTAGGGAATTCTCTCGAAGCCTCCGTGGTCGACATACTGGACATCAACCATCTTGTTCCCAGGAAGATCACACACTCGAGACCGATACCAGAAATCATTGACCTGACACTGGGCTACACAGATCATGTCTACAAAACAGGAATAACATATAGGGCAAACTGACCGAGGTTCGGACACCACCCGAAGTCGCCCGAACTTCGGACACTTTTGATTAGTAGCTGACGCAGTTATACGTGCAATATCTACATGTCATTTGTTTCAAAATGTTTCTTTGCAATCTGTCTTGATATATATTTCTCTTGATAAACATTTTATTATCGTACCTATTTCCCAACTTACTTTTTCGGACAGGGGCAATAAACCGGTTCATGGAGGAAATTGGCAAAATATTTGGTTTCATGAAAATGTTTGCACAAATTTCAGGAAATGTAGGAAGCGCCAAAAGATCATATGCTTTATTTGTTTTAAAAGAGAAACTACTATATAATCAAACTCCGATAAATATTTGCAATTAAAAAGTGAATTTAGAAGAAAATATCGGGATTTTCGAAATATATGAAAATGACCTTGGTTCGGACAGTTTTGACCATGGTTCGGACACTTATAAATTTTCCTTATAGAGAATTGAAAAACATATAAATTATCTAACATCTGCTAAGGAAACATAGAGGAACATTCAACCTACACGTATTACAAAATTATTTACTCTAAATTCATTTAGTTTAGCCTGTACAGTGTTTTTGCGTCAATGCTTGCAAATGCCATTGTGACGTCATCAGATTCTAGCGGCGCATTCGGGATTTGTCGAGAGGTTTATCTACGGAAAGGAAGCCGTGTATTATCAAAATATTGAATCAGATTTGCAAAATATTGGTATATAATTGTAAATAAACGAGTAAATGTGTGTTGGGTGATACAATTAACCTTTTTGGGGCATATATTAAAACTGTGATGTATGCGAGAACATTGAGTGGTACTGTCCGAGGTTAGGTCAAGACTGTCCGAACCCCGGGCGAGTTGATATACACAATGAAAACCGTTAATTTCAGTTTATTTACAAACATTTCCACAAAAATAAATCGTAATACAATACAAAATTTCATTCCTAGTGGTATAATCGGCTTAAAATTGTTTTCTTCCAATGATAATTTACAGTACGATCTTTGAAAATATTTGGATCAGAACACCGTCCGAACCTCGGTCAGTTTGCCCTACATTCATAGGTGATCAGTTGAGTGGTCTTTTCTTAGCAGACGGGACACTTTGCAACAGCCAAAATATCCTACTCCTTTCAATTCTAAAGAACACCAAGCCAAAAGTGTGGGTACACTTCCTCAGTACCCCTTCTGGGAACACAACTAATGTGAATTGTAAACATGTCTTATTAGATAGTTACTCCAAATGGCTTGACTCAAGGAGAAGTTACTTTGTGGAGAAAGAGCATGTTACAAATTCATTTAGATGTCCCTTTGGGGATATTTGGTCAATTAGAAAGTGAGGAAGTTGATGCTTAACACTGCTTGGGCAATAGTTCAGCCATAAGTGGCAAAATTAATGAGAACACGAAAAACAAAGTGGTAGCCTTGTTTACTATAACAAGTGAATCTCACCTATCTGAGGACAGAATATGGTGTAGAGATCAGCCCCATCTGAGTAAACCTGCTGCATCTCGTTGATCATCGTCCCCAGGTAGTCAAGCTCATCCCCTACCTGCAATATCATACTTCTTTATTCAGAAAAAGGATTGAGGCATGGTGTGCTTTAGTGAAGTGCAAGAAGTTATATTAGCCCTGGATTAGTCCATGTTCTGTAGGAGAGGGATTCATAGCTAGTGAGTGAGTTATTGTTTTACGCCACTTGGGCAATATGTCAGCTATTAGCGGCAGACTTATAGCTAAGGTGGGGAAGAGTCTTGACTAAGATTGAGAGTGGGCATTTTGTTTTAGTCAGAAAAAAATTTTGGGTTGTGGGTTGAGCCAAGGGGGCAAAGTGTGAGAGGGTCAAGGTTTTCTAGGGGAGAGATTTAAGCTAAAGTGGGGAAGGTCTTGACTAAGTTCTTGAAACATTGATGTTGCCCTCCAAAGAGAGTTGAGAGATCATGGAGAAAAAGGATCAAGAGGTGGAGGGAACCACAGATGGCAAGGCATACACAGCAGGTTTTAAAACAAATTAAATATGGGCTGACTTCTAACCAGCGACCTGTCCAGCTGTGACTCTGATTGGCTCTGACTGGCATAGTTTTCAGGCAACAGATATCCCTTCATGTGAGCCTTAGGTAACAAGTGAAGAACTCACCGGTTGTACGCAGAATGATGAAGGTACTCCCATGTACGAGATCTGAGCTTCGAACACATCCCCCTTCTGTCTCGGTTCCGGCTTCATGAAGTCTCGCCGCTTCTGGGATGGTATACCTTCAACAGGTCAGTATAGTGTAAAATTGTTATTGTTTTCCTATTTACAAACATGCAAACAAAGTGATTTTTTTTGTCTTATTGAGATAAGAACAGAAGACTTATTTATGGTTAGTCATTACGTTGAGCAATCTAGTAAGTAGAGGTAAAATCTATCAGAAACTAAAAATTAATTATTCTTATCAAAATATCACTTATCATTTAACAAATCATTTCTGATAGACTTATCTACTGACGTTCAAATATGTTTACAGCAAAACTGCTTTGCCTGGTAATAGCAACTGTACAACAAACATTCTCTGCCAGATTTACCAACATATATTCAAATCAATCAATCACTTACTCTGAATGATTTATTGACCAACATTGATAGACAATTGACAACAAACCTAGTTTAGCAGATTTATCAACTGATCTTCAAAAAGAAACTAACCTGCTTTAACAGATCTATCAACAGATGTTACAAAGCTGGCCAGTTCCAGAAAGACAAGGCCATCCCTGACAGACACGGGTCGATCGTCCAGGATATCGTCCGATGATGGTTTGTGAAGGTCAACCTCCAATATATTGCCCACTTCTCGGATAACCTATAACCAAGACATCATTGTTTACAGAGCTAAGGTGATCCATAGTGACCTCTAAAAGGTAAATTTGATCTAGCAGATAAAAAGATTATCATCAATTCTGAGTAGTCAATCTACAGGGATCACTGGTCATTGAAAAGTAGAGGTGTGGCGATACAGATTTTTCACAATACAATACGTATCATGATAACTCTTAGTGATACGATTTGATACAATAAATATCACAATACGCTATTTCAAGGTCTTGGACAAAATAAAACATTAACATTTCATAAATACTTGAGAAGAAAATACTTTTGAGAAAAATAAGCCATTTTAAAGTCAATGATACGTATCACGATACCGAAAATGCATCACGATACGTGTATCATCAGATTAAGTATCACGATTAACGAATACCAGGATATATCGTCACACCTCGATATATCACAAACGTAAAATAAACTGGGCTTGGTCTCCAGCAAATAAATGGGTTATCCAAGAATATTTCTAGATCTGTAGTATAAGATTATTACACTTCTATTTGAGACACATCAAAACACCATTGAATATGAGACAATTTGAAACAAGAAATGAACTTGCAGTCATGAGCATGGGTCTATCTGCTATCATCTTCTGCATCGTACTCGCAGCTTCAAGGGTCCAAACTCCATCCTACAAACAAATACATCTCGTTATGCTTCAAATACATCTGGCAATACATCAGTGAATGACTTATCTGTGCCACATTCATGAAGTTTGAGCACAAAGGGTTATGACAAAAAAAAAAGGAAATTACTACAATGTTGATATGGCCTCTCAAGTTAAAAGATACATAACAATTTTTTAATGATTTTCATTTCATTCGGGAGATAATCATGGACATAGCAAGAAACTATTCAACAGTTATTTTGTCATATTAAAATCCTAACTAATCTTACTTTTTCAGCCGGTTCAATATCATGGAGTGTACACTCCATCAGAAACTCAGGATGTTTCATGAATCTCTTTTCCATCTTTCGTAATCTGCAATATATCAAAATGCTTAAAGTGAACATTCATCTAATTTACATTTACCACAAAATGATAAACACAATACACCATAATGATCAACGAGCAGTCACCTGACTAAAACGTTACAAAAACGTACAACAACAAAAAAATCTTTATATATATACCATACTTTTTTTGCAAAGTTATGTGCATTTTACATACAATATCAAATGATGGATTAAAATATTAACAAATTATTACTTGTCAATTGAGACGGTCTCATGGTTGCCATAATCGAAGAAGAGGACCTCAACATGTTTTTGCACGACCCTCTCATTTTGATTGGTCTCGATGGAGGTCATCACGGACAGGACACGCCCCCTGTACCAGTTCTTGTCAGCCGAGTACTCACACAGTACGAAGTCATCTGCAATATTCGTCAAAACCATAATTTATGAAACAAGAATAACATACATTTCCCTGCTTAGAATACTAAACAGAAATAATTGGGCAGTGTTGTTCCTAGGTGATCAGCTGATGCGGTAATCTTGGCAAAATTTCAAGCAGATGGACCCCTTTGTATCATACATTTATCAATTCCCAAGGACAGCAAGCCATATGGTAAGCGAATTGGCCCAAGACTCCCTCTAGAACAACACTGTTACGGGACAGATGAAATTTGTGAATTTATGAATATTCATATTTTTATTAATTGTCGTTATAAGATATCAATGCATCAATTATTCCATAACTATTTTTGCCAATACGGAAGTCATTTTGTAATTTTTACTCTGTAGACCATTCCTTTCTCACAGAGGTAACAGGACCAATTTCTTCTCACGAAGTCTCAGTCAGTTCAAAATTGGCTTAGTTTCGAGAAATAAACTATGGAGGTATTATTTCTATAGGCTTTCTCTCCACTAGGTCCGACCGCAGCCCCGTAGGTTGCATGTTCTGACGTTAACTCAGCTAACCAATCACAAGCCACCGACAAACACCTTCAGTATCAAGTAGCTAGGGGCAAGTAACTCCTGTTTGGACATAATCATCGCTAGCAGTCTTATAAGCGAAACGATGTGATTGGTCGGCAAAAGACTAGGTTTCGGCTGCACAAAATTGTACAGAGTGCATTCAAACCTAGTGCAGAGGATTTCATATCTGCGTAGAGTTATATTTTGAATATATATTCCTCATAACTAGGCTGATTTTAATCAGACTGCATAAAGTCTGTAACCTATGTTCTAATCTATGAGAGCCTTTTGAAGATGAAGGAGCGGCAATTTCTCACCTTTCTGTACATCTACCGGTATGTCATTGAAAGTAGAGAGCCCCTTGCACCAGGTGTTGATTGCCTTCGACATCTTGTTGAGGCGGCCATCCAGGGCCGATCTTTGTACATAGAACTGACGTGGATTTCTGATATGGGTCACAAGAACGGTTTCACAGTGGCCTGAAATCAGTGTGTTGCTCAATAAAGTAGTTTCAATTACATACATTTACAACCTTCATTTAGAACTTCAAATGTTAGCTAAGCTAAAGTGATCCAAGAGGGTGACAAAAGTCTAAAAGATAACTCTTTCAATAACTATACTATGACACTGAAAGGATTCTACCTTTATCACTACTGCTGTGCTATATTTGTAGGGTTTTCTTTAGTGACATTTCTATGAATGTTTTTATCAATCATGCATTTACTCACTTCAGAAATGTTTACTTTTTTTCCTTTTTTTTTCCATATTTTGTGATACAGGCAAATCAAACATTATACACACAGCACATATGTACAAATACATAAATCCTCATTTGGCTGATAAATACATAAGTTAAGCATACAGGACTATTTCTTAATTTTGTTAACAGCATCACAAGATCAACCATCTCAGTTTTATCAAATATCATTTTCGATATAATTTCTCCTTACAATGTTAATCTTTCAATGTCAGCCTTTATTTAAAATCATACTGTCCCCTTTAACATTGACCCTATGGGAAAAAATTTTTATTGCAGAAAATGAAAGAACATAATTTGTATAATTGATTTAGACTAATCTTTCACACTGATTGTTCACAAAAAGAGCGATTAGAGCGGATTTAAAAATCCCGCTAGTGGCCAGCGGAAATTGGCTGTAGACATTATCGAGGTCAAAGAGCATTGCGCATGCCCAGATTGAAGGGAAATCTCACATAACTGGTTAGCGCGTTCGCTTGCGCTAAAAATACCTTTGCAATATGGCTGCCATCGGTCGAGTTAGTCAGCGGGCTCAATTTGAGCGATGGAAAATATTGAGGGAGACCATGAGGACTCAACGACATTCCAGCAGAGCGACTTCTAGCTGCATGGTAAGATATCACTTATAAAATTTGCTATGAACATAAGATAAATCGAGAATATTGCGGGGATCCCGTCGACAAAACGAAGTGACAATATCAGTTTGCCCTAGGCCTAAACCGAAACTTGGCACGAATGCTCTACTGCAGTAGATCTTTTCTCGGATAGCAAGCTGTATTGTCACCTTTTCGACTACCATGATTTTGAAAAAAAATCAGTCTTTTCTTAATAATATAATTCAACGAATCGACCATGATATGATTTTTAAAAAAATCAGGAACGATCGTTACCATGATGTGTACTGTATTACCTATAAATTTTACGTTTATTTCAGGCCTGAACCATCTCACGAGGAAATATCTTGCTTGACTGAGTGATCCCACTCACAGATCAAAACACAGAGGATGGGGCATGACATTTGGAATAAGGTTGGACCAATTTGTCATAATATTAATATTATTTAATATCTATATGGGTGTTATCAATTTACAATTGCATAGATAATAGTGATTGTGAAAATTCTGAAAAAATATAAAAATGACTCAATGATACTTAGAATAGAAATATTTTACTAATACTTTCCAAAATCATGAAAACATTTTAAGCTTATTATATTGTTGGGTTTTTAAAAACTTATTTTATTTTCTAAATGCTTCATCATTTTCTATGTTCATTTTTTGAGTGTTTAGTAAATTTTATGAATATTCATGATCACCAAATTTTCAAGTCTGGGATACCCTCATTAGGCCTAGATGGTCTGAAGCATAATGAAATTAGAGTTGTGAAGATACAGACATGTCACAATATGATACGTATCATAGTATTAAAGAACGATATGATTCAATATGTTAGACATGTCACAATATATTATTTTCAGGGTTTTTGAGAGAGAAAAAACAATAACTTTGACAAAAATCCTGGGTTTTTTAGGCTTAGTAAGTAGTTTTGAGTCAATGATAAGTATCACAATACAGATATCATTTAACAATACTTATATCGCCAGGTTGGGGTATCAAGATTCTCGATGTATTGATATTTTGTCAAAACTCTCCACTCACACTCTTATTAGTGAATAGTGACAAAACATGTATAGTGATACATTCTTAGCATTGTGATAAGTAATGTTAACTTTGAAATTGCTTATTTTAGTCTTTATTTTACTTTTTTATCCACATATTTTAATGTCTTAATACATCATATCTATAATATGTATCAAGATTTCTTTTATGTAAATGACTGATTTGATGATAAGCATACATGTATGTTTTTATTTTGAGTGTATTAAAGTTACACTAGTTTGTCTTGACAAGTGATTATTTACCATAATTGTTTTCCTTGTAAAAAGTTTTCAGTCACACAAAATATAAAATTAAGATTGGGCTAAAATAGGATAAACCTCAAAGGACTTTATTAGTCGCTATATTAGTTACCAATAAGATGCATTTTTTATCAGTTCAACAATTGAAATTAAAGTGCATTTTATGTGATTTTAATTCATGTAAATATTTCTTTTGTTAAAGTACACACACACAAAAACAAACTTTATATAAATAGTTCTTGCTTTTGTTTTTATTGATATTTTTCTTGAATATTCTTTCAAGTTAATCATTATTTCTTCTTTACATTTTGTTATAACAGATTGGGGTCAGTGGGAACCAGTTTCCAGTAGTAGTGCTAAACTGATTCTGTGTAATTGACATGAACATGTGTAATATTAAAATTAAACTGATAATAATTAAAATCATTTCATCTCTTTTTAGAAAAGTTATTCTTCTTTTACTAATTTTTATTATATTAAGATCAATATCAAGTCTATTTTTATTGACCTATTTTAACCAAAGGAATTATGATGTTTGTCTTAATTTCTGTATTCACATTTTAAATCAGATTAACTATGTAATCAAATCTGCTTAAAAAAATGGCTGTATTCCTCTGTATTTCCTTAAAACCTGTATGAAATAGAAACTGTCAACAGACTTTGTATTATAGGATTGTTTGTGATGTGTGTGTGTATATATAATGTTTATGCTGAAAATGTTACAGTGATGGACAAGGGTGATGAGAACCACTAACAGTGAGGAGGGAGTGGGAAATGAGAAACACAACCCTGCATGATAAGACAGCATGGAATCTCTGAAGGAGTTACCCGGGTAACTATATAGGGTATGTTAGTTCACAATATATAAATAATGCTAAAACAATTTAAAATTAAATCTGAAAGTGCAAGAACATTGTATTAAGTTCATGCATTGTTCATTGAAAGGCTTATAGTTCTTTTTCAGATTGCACTGGGTCACAATTAATTGTTACAATTAATTAATTGTTTGCTTTTTAGCTTACCCCCCGGTATCTAACCCAGATGGTCTTAATGTTTTGGTATTTTCAACTTAGCAACCCCCCCCCCCCCCCTCCCCAAATGTTTCTGGGCTTTACATTCAAACAAATTATGCAATGACACAGATTTTCTTTATTTCCAATTTATAAAAACAAATTTTTAACATGAATAAAAAAAAACAAAAAAACCTTTGAATAACTTTTTCACTGTGTCTTTGAAGGCACTCACAGACAGAAACAAGTAACACTTTAAAAGCCTGTGTTTCAATGATGTTTTCTGGGCCATGGGACTTAAGTTAAATTTTTACCATGTCAACATCTTGAAAAAAAGGCTTGATGTGGGGATTTGAAACTGACGCGGGTTGACAAACCTAAAGGTCCAGATTAGAAAGCTTTGCACATTCCTTATTACCTGATAGGGATGTTAAATAATAGATACTAGGGAAGGGAAAGTTTTGGGTCAGCCCTAACTCTAAGTTTTATTCATAGATTACCACCCTGGAACATTAAATCCATGTAAATCAGCTGTTTTTCAAAAACTCATTTCCATTCATTGGTGTCTCCAAATAAGGTTAAATTGGGCCACACCCTTAAGTCTTTTTTCCTATCCTTCTATGAAGCAAAATGCTGAATTAAAATTGAAACTTTGTGTACAGGTGCTTTTGGGTTTAACATCCCTTTCAAGTTTTAATGCAGGGAGAAAGCCTGCAACACTATTGTAGCTATGCATTGCAGTGAAACCTGCGAGCATGAGCTGGAACTAGCAAACCATGGGTGGAACTGCACTGAAATTCAGTTTAGAATTGCACCTAAACCTTACTGCTCTTAGAGCAACTCTCTACTACAGACTGCAGAGCATCTGACTGGATTCAAACCATGGACCTCTTGATTGCATAGCTACAATAGTTTTGCAATCTTTCTCCCTGCCATAATACTAGCAGTGATAGAAAAGAAATTAACTTGAAAGAGGCGATTTACCCAAATTCACCATGCATTTTATAAATGAAATAAAGCCTGATGAGTTACAGAGCCATTGACTCTCATGTTTGTTTTGTTGGAAACACCATTCTATGCTCTATTCCATTAAAGATAAAAACTGGGAATTTAAAGACATCAATTTCATAAAACTTTTATCTTTTCAACAATCTATAAGCACCTGAAGAGTTTATTATCAACATTACAATACTGGTATAACTAATTTTTTATTTCAATTGTGTATTATGTTAAATTTTTTGTTTGAAGGGTTTTCAAGAGGAAAGAGAAGTGAAAAGGGGAAGATGTGACTTGGGACAGTAGTTTCCTAGACAGATGTTGTGATGCGGTGTTTTCAGGGAGGACCAGTTGAAGAAAACAAGCCAAATGAGAAGATACAGATTTGGCATTAACTAATAGGATGTGTGTTTGCGCTTCATTAAACATAAACTAAATAAAAGATCTGATTTAAAATAAATTAGTTTGTTGTATATAAAATTAATTAGGATGCTGGGGATTTTAAAGTTTGTCTTCAATACTTTATTATAAATAAATATTGTTATAATTGACCGGGCTAATCTTTTTCTCCCTTTTCAATTTCTCTAAGTAGGTAAATCTGTGGTCATTTGTATAATCTATCATATAATGCTTGATGAGCTACAGAACCAATGGCTCTAATTTTTAGCTCATCAGGACTGAAAGTCCAGATGGGCTTATGGCATGGCCCGTCGTCCGGCGTCCGTCCGTAAACTTTTGACACTTTCGACTTCTCCTCATGAACCATACACATTAGAGAGCTGAATTTTTTTGTACAAGGACCTTCGCATATGGAGATTCTAATTTGTAACTTTGGTGACCCTGTGACCCCAAATAGGGTCACAGAGGTCACAACTTTAAAAACCTATTTTCATCTTCTTCTCCAGTTCCAGAAGGACTAGAGAGTTAAAAATTATATGTGCAGACTCCTTGGCCAATGGGGATTCTAATTTGTAACTTTAGTTACCCTGTGACCCCAAATAGGGTCACAGGGGTCACAACCTTAAATACCTATTTTCATCTTCTTCTCCAGTTCCAAAAGGAGTAGAGAGTTAAAAACGATATGTGCAGACTCCTTGGCCAATGGGGATTCTAAATTGTAGATTTCGTGACCCCGTGACCCCAAATAGGGTCACAGGGGTCACAACCTTAAAAACCTATTTTCATCTTCTTCTCAAGTTCCAAAAGGTCTAGAGAGCTGAAATTATATGTGCAGACTCCTTGGCCAATGGGGATTCTAAATTGTGGATTTCGTGACCCCATGACCCCAAATAGGGTCACAGGGGTCACAACCTTAAAAACTTATTTTTATCATCATCTTTAGCTCCTAAAGGTCTATTGAGCTGAAAGACTGCATGTAGACTCCTTGGCCAATTGGGATTCTAAACTGTAGGTTTTGTGACCCCATGACCCCAAATAGGGTCACAGGGGTCACAATCTTAAAAACCTATCTTTCTCTGTTAGATGACAGTCTATGGCAAATTTATTTCTCCTTGGATATTTTAGTGTGGACTTCTTTCACTGTCTGATATTGGCGATCTAGAACGTGTTGAATAATAATACATTTGTTTTGTAAAATTTTTTATAGGTTTTCTTGCAATAGGTAACATCAGTTTCATTTTTAGCTCATCTTGCCTGTATAAAGCAAACTTGATATGATGCCTGATGAGCTACAGAGCCAATGGCTCTATTTTTAAGAGTTCATGTCAATTATCAGTATAAATAATGCTTTCTGCAACTGCCATTGAGAAAGGTACACAAAACAGTCCTGTCAAAATGTAAGATGTAAGATGTCCCATGTAGGTAGACACAATAGTAATGTAATGGCTGACAAGAGACACATACATGTATCTGTATCACAAGTTTTACTGCATTTACATTATCAAAAAAGTTAATTGAAAAGTCAATTTGATCAAAGGAAACTCTACAAATCCTAAATATGCTTATATGATTACAGTTATTTTGTTACTTAAATTTAAGACTGTTTAAAAGAAAAAAAAGACTTATGTTTAAAATGTGTTTTGAAGTGTCAAACTTTTTTGACAGATGAATCACAAATGAAAATTTAAATTAAGTTTTTAAGGTACATGTTAGCATGATTATCAATTTCCAAAGCAAAACAAAACCTAATTAAAGTTAAAGGTTTCATGATTTCATTAAGTGTGTAGGTATTTTAAGTCATTTTGTTGGTGAAGTACAACATTTCTTAGGATTTTGATGGGACCAATCACCTTGTACACTGTATCATGAATGAAACAGGTGTGTTCACATAGTTTGATACTTTTTGTACTCAACATATCTTCAGAGATAGATCATCCATGACTCAACAGCAGAATGTCCAAAAGCCCTTGGTACCAACTGGTCCTAGATTCTATTTAATTTAATTTAGTTCCTGAAAAGAGGGGTTAAGGCAAATAAACATAGTGGCTGTTTTTGAGTTGTGTCAGAAAAAAATATAATCTGTTTTATAGAAAATAGAAACACCTCTATGTTAGCTTTGATTCAATCTGAATAGTTACATCAATGATTTTATTCATTGATAATTTTCAAATGTTCATGAATTAAAACAAATCACAACTTTTTACTCTTACATTGTGACTCAATGCCACAAGGCAAATACTTGTATTTTAGCATTGGTCTAAAACACTAAAATTTGATGAGAACTTTTCCTAAATTCCCTTTTCTTAACACATACACATCCCCAATCTTCAATTAATATCCTCTTAATAGTATCATCAACTCCCTATTTGACAAATCCAGTAAACATACACAAGGTTCTTACATAGGTAGATGTATACCTGTAATTGGTTATTTAAATACATCCTTAAATTCTAGGGTCTAAAAAAGCAATTCAAAATAGTCAAGTACTCAATTAATCATCTCACAACATTAGTTACAAAAAAAGTAATCTACACTTTTAGATACAATATATATATATAACATGGTTTAAACTTTATATTTATCTTTTTTTTTTAATTTAAAAAACAAATTGTGTGAATATTTTACCTTCATTTCACTGGACATACTGGTATTATCTTTCACATTTGTACTTGCGCTTGTGAATCACCGTAAGAAAAAACATTATTTGTAAATGGATTTTTGATGTAATGTATTCTGTTTTATTAAAAAAAACAAAGCTCGAATGAATGAATGAATGAATTTTTCTCTGTGCAGTGCAGTTTTTTTTTAAAATAGTCTCCGCTAAAGACAGTCGCCTGTCACTTGACAACAAACATAATTTAGATGTAGGCCAACAGAATAAGTGATAAACAATTCTTGAAAATGTTGCAAACGAACAACAGGAATAAACAATTTCTCCAGTGAATCAGACACCGTGACAAAAATCGACTGAAGCCGATCGAATGTGTTTTGATTATCATGGAATATGGATATCAGAATCGTACTACGAGCCAAGAACTCGTGACTAGATAAATTGACTTTGTTGATTCGTTTTTAAAACACTGAAGCTAAAACAACTATCTGCATTAATTCTCTTTGTCGACGTGCGTTGTTCTGCTTGACTCAAAACACTACCTCACGGCGATTGACAGATAGTCTAGACTTGGTTCCGTCTTCACTGATATTAAGGTCAAGGCCGTTTAGAACTTTCCTTATATGGAAACTGCACATGATGTCTAAAAATAGCGCGTCGGTTAACGGAAGAAATGAACAACAATTCATTAATTGTTTTGCACAGGTGAAAATTATTGCTTGGTACTGTTTAGGATTCATGTTTACTTTGATATGAAATCGGGTCAAAATTGGGACAGTATGATTTTAATTGTTGCCATTGTAAGATACATTAAAACAAGAAAACATAGTCATCAACATTCCCCGCCAAATTAGTTTTCATTAAAGCTCCCAACATTTTCCTACAAGGGCCATAACTATGTATAATGTAACTGTAGAGATCTGATTTTCAAACTCCATCAAGGTGTTGATACCCTGAAGACAAACACTAAATTTGGTTATCCTATCTTAAATAGCTTCTGAGAAATATTGTCCCCTTTGACGAAACCCTCGAATTGAGTCCAAAAAGTTGGAACAAGGGCAATTACTCTGTAAAAAAATTTTTTTGCAGTTTGGATTTTCGAACTCCATCAAGGTATTGATACCCTAAAGACACATACCAAATTTGGTTATCCTATCTGAAATTGTTGTTGAGAAAAGTTGTCCCCTTTAACTTGAACCGACAAACGGACAGAGCCCAAACCTATATACCCCTCCCATTTTGTGGCGGGGATAGTAATCATTGTTCACTGTGTAACAAGGAAAGGCCTTTGTTTTATTCATTGTTTCATTTACTCATAGATTGTCAAATAAATATATACAGCATCAAGTGTTGTCGGCAAATCCCGCTTGTCAGTTGATAAATACTTTTACATTGTTATTTGTTTAACCTCAAACTTTACCTTGCATCTTGGCCCGACCAGGCACTGGTTTGAGAAAATATTTAGACTTTTCTTCTTCCCCTTCAACCATTACATCTGTGAAGCAAAACATAAGTAAAGCATATGCTTTTAATCAATTGTGACTCAGCAAACAGTCAGAATTTAATACATAACAAATCATTACGGATTACATTTAGCGTTTGTACCATATTTTGGGCATACAGCTATTCCTTACAAATATCTTCTGTACACCAAGGCACATGCCCATATCACACCTGCTTTAGGATCTAACAACCCCAGGCATATTACTCTGCTTTGTTATATTAATATTTCTAATTTGCTTCTGCCCAAAAATATATATTTCATATAATTTCCCAAACACATATTAAATCTAGATACCAGTTTCAATACCTGTCTTTATTTATCCAAAAATAGGGACAATATAGGAGGCTTAAATTATTTCAAAAGTTTGACAAAAAAGAAGCAATGAAATGACCATATCAAGGTTACACTTTTTCCCCAAAGAAACCAAGAACACAATGTATTTGAGCCTCATTTCTGGCTTGTAAAAGTTAGCAAGTTAGAGTAGATTACCGCTTAGGCAATATTTCAGTCATTAGCTGAAAGAATGAAAGAAAGAGTTATGCCTAAAAGCTGACCTTCAATGATGACGTCCTCCCCTGTATCTGCAGTGGAAGGGGCGCCTGTTCCTGTACCGGAGGTGTATGAGTCGCAGGACACCACGCTGGCTGTATCTGTGGTGTCCGAGAGGAGGTCCTCGGGGGCCTCGTTCAGCGTGTGGAACATCACTCTGTACAGGGAGATTATACAGTGGGTGTTACGGTAACCTTTGCTTTTGATACTGATCTTATGATAATGTTGATACTTATGATGATTATGATTAAAATTCAATGCAATCTTTGTGCTCCAAGCTCTAGACACATCATTACCAAGGTAAAAGACCAATATCATTTCTTTATTCTGCTAGAGCCACTCAGAGAATGCAACTTAGCTTGAAATTATGGTGCTGTAATATTTTTGTTTTAAATTGCCTTCACTTCAAACCAGGTACCAAAATTACTGTTGGGTGGATAGAGGCACACTTTGAACTACGTCACTTACCCAGGGTGACCACTAGTCTCACAACTCATGTCTCAATATGAGCAAGGAATCCACTCTTAAGAGTCTCAAATTATCCAACAATGAGCTCATTCCAGTAAGTTGTACCTCAATGATAGCGATTGACTGAACATTACAGAGGACCACTTCTAGTTTCATTCTAGTGGAAAATAAAAGTACCGAGGGTACAGAAGCTCACCTTAAATGAATGATGTGATAAAATGGTTTAATTATACATGTAACCATCTTTTATATAATTGATTATGGCTGCCATCATGATTTTTTTATCTTTTAAAATACTAGTCTTCACTAGTCATACACGAATGATATAATCATGATAAGTTAACAAGCAGTAGGTTTTTGTATAACTTTTTTGTATATCTATGGCTGAATTGGTGACCATCTTGTACTTTTTAATCTTCAAAATGCTACTTTTTTGTGGGCATCCGTATTAATTTCATTATGATATCTTGATTGGTTTAGGTGTATCCATTTAAATGTCATTCATTACTTACAGGATGGTGGCCACTTACATTTGTTTTGTAGTGAATCATTAATATGATTTCAAGATTATTTCACTGATGGTTATGCTGC
Organism: Steromphala cineraria; assembly: GCA_916613615.1. Taxonomy (NCBI): domain Eukaryota; kingdom Metazoa; phylum Mollusca; class Gastropoda; order Trochida; family Trochidae; genus Steromphala; species Steromphala cineraria. The sequence continues at coordinate 32,648,852 of OU744725.1, read as the reverse complement.
ATGGGATATTGAGAATCCCAAAAGTACAGATTTTTCAAGGAAAATGAATGACTGATTGAGAGGAAAGTCATAAACACAGCAATGCATAAGACACGTTTATTTTGTTCACATAATATTTACATATCAAGTGACCATGAGATGTCTTTCATTAAAGTATCAATTTATTTAACACTCATACAGTACTATAATGGTAAACATTTTTGCATTGTCAAATCAACAGAGAGATATGACAAATCAAATTTCCTTACTTTTCTTACTAAACCCTTTTCGATTTTCATCTGCATATTTATTCCACCTCAACTTATGTAGATTGCTAAACACAAAGCTTATTGTAGACAAGTTTTGTGTAAGTTGTTATTCTTAGAAAGAACATATCACTGTCATGAGAATACAAGTCCATAATTTTTATTGCATACACATGGGCCATGGCCATATAGCATAATGCTCTACCATATCAATTGGGTCAGGTTGGTTATGCAACAGACTAGCAGCTGACACTGTGATGCTAGCAGCCTGCCTTGGGATGTGTATTAGACAGTATAGTGGAATATCTGAACTCTGGTTGACCCCTTGTGTGTGGTATTTAAAGGAATATAAGGGATATGCCATTGTTTAAAATTTAACATGTTTAATGTGATTTGGTTTTTGCAGCTAGTTGCCCATAAAGATTTTAAACAAATTAATCAATTATGTTTGTCTTTCATCTTAATTTTTTTTAGAAACACTTAAAAATATAGAACAACTTGCACGACAATCTTAAATATTCCATATTTAAGATAATATTATGATTAGTAAGTTCAAATTAGAGAATTTATATGGTGCCAGTGATCACTTGATGAAAGCTTAAAATTTAATAATAATGATGTGTCATCTGCAGCTGAAAAGTCAATATGGCTGCTATTGCGGCCATCTTGGATTCTCAAAACTGAAACGTCTACCTTTCTGTGCGGAATCACTAAAGGTATAACATACTACAATATAAACAAGATGTGTTTGTGAAACACGAATGCCCCCGGATGCATCCTGCTCGCTGTGTCAAGGTCAAGGTCACAAGGTCAAATGTCATGGTGTCATCTGAAAGGTCTCATCACAAGGGATCCATATGTCAAGTATCAAAGAGCTAGCTCTGACCAATCAAAAGTTATGACCAAGGTTAAAGTTTTTGTGGACAAACGGACAGACGGACGGACGGACGGAAAAGGTCAAATATCATGGTGTCATCTGAAAGGTCTCATCACAAGGGATACACATGTCAAGTATCAAAGACCTAGCACTGACAGTATAGAAACTATAGCCAAGGTTAAAGTTTTCGGAAAAGGCTCGCTGTATCAAGGTCAAGGTCACAAGGTCAAATGTCATGGTGTCATCTGAAAGGTCTCATCACAAGGGATCCATATGTCAAGTATCAAAGAGCTAGCTCTGACCAATCAAAAGTTATGACCAAGGTTAAAGTTTAAAATGCTCGCTGTGTCAAGGTCAAGGTCACAAGGTCAAATGTCATGGTGTCATCTGAAAGGTCTCATCACAAGGAATCCATATGTCAAGTATCAAAGAGCTAGCTCTGACCAATCAAAAGTTATGACCAAGGTTAAAGTTTTTGTGGACAAACGGACAGACGGACGGACGGACGGACGGAAAAGGTCAAATATCATGGTGTCATCTGAAAGGTCTCATCACAAGGGATACACATGTCAAGTATCAAAGACCTAGCACTGACAGTATAGAAACTATAGCCAAGGTTAAAGTTTTCGGAAAAGGCTCGCTGTGTCAAGGTCAAGGTCACAAGGTGAAATGTCATGGTGTCATCTGAAAGGTCTCATCACAAGGGATCCATATGTCAAGTATCAAAGACCTAGGTTTGACAAATCAAAAGTTATGACCAAGGTTAAAGTTTTTGTGGACAAACGGACAGACAGACAGACAGACGGACAGACGGACAGACGGACAGACGGACAGGTGAAAAACAATATACCCCCGGAATCTCCGATTCGGGGGCATAAAAAGATATCTAGATTGGTTAAGGAGAAATAGTCTTTGTCATGAAATCTAATTGAAAATTCAATATGGCTGCCATGGCGGCCATATTGGATTCTCAAAATTTTAACGTCTACCTTTCTGTGCGGAATCACCATAGGTATAACATACTACAATTTCAGAATGATATCTGTATTCGTTTAGAAAGAGTAGTCTTTTTCATGAAATCTAATTGAAAATTCAATATGGCTGCCATGGCGGCCATATTGGATCCTCAAAACTTTAACGTCTACCTTTCTGTGCGGAATCACCATAGGTATAACATACTACAATTTCAGAATGATATCTGTATTCGTTTAGAAGGAGTAGTCTTTTTCATGAAATCTAATTGAAAAATCAATATGGCTGTCATGGCGGCCATCTTGGATTCTCAAAACTGAAACGTCTACCTTTCTGTGAGGAATCACCATGGGTATAACATACTACAATTTCAGAATGATATCTGTATTCGTTTAGAAGGAGTAGTCTTTTTCATGAAATCTAATTGAAAATTCAATATGGCTGTCATGGCGGCCATCTTGGATTCTCAAAACTGAAACGTCTACCTTTCTGTGGGGAATCACCATGGGTATAACATACTACAATTTCAGAATGATATCTGAATTCGTTTAGGAGGAGTAGTCTTTTTCGTGAAAGTTTACGGACGGACGGACGGACGGACGGACAGACAGACGGACGACGGACGAAGCGCCATGACATAAGCTCACATTTACTTTGTAAAGGTGAGCTAAAAAATAGTTTACCTTTTGGGAACTTCCCCTTGCACACACCCATACGTCTTGATTGAATCTGCTAGAGAACAGCTCTCTTTGAAACTGAAATATGAATATGATAAACATCATACAAATATAAATGAAAATCTTAATGATCATAATTACTGTTGGATTAAATTCTTTATTAATCAAGAACTAAAAAATTCTTTTAATCCTATTTCAAACATCTGCAAGGCTAAAAGACACTTTAAACTTTCAGAAACCCTTCCTCTCTGAACACACTATCACCACTTAGTGGTTTGAATATGGAACACCTACATAATTTAGTTTAAACCTTCCATTGCTAGAGTGTCACCATATAGGTATCAAGGGTGGGTAATAAAGAACAATTTTTTTCCATACAGAAATTCCGATGGATGATAAAGTGACTAGAGTAACTGATGATAATATCAAACAAACTGTGGTAAGATGATCAACATACCGATACAACTCTTACCAATGAGTTTGATTGATGTGAAGGCAAATATTTTTTAAATTACTCAAGCGAGGGTATTCAAAAAAATTTGCAATTTCGTTGAAGTCATATGACAAACTTCCGAGGGTAATAATAATTTCTTTATTACCAATTCTATTCCATTTTAATATCTTAGAAATATCCAAAGAACAAGTGGCATTCTTGCGACGGTCGGCTACAGTGACATCACAAACAATGATGTTAAGACAGTAAGACATTACTGGCAACAAATATGGGAACTTGCACTTTAACAAGCCTTGCTTGGCAAAATTGATATGTGCACAACTGCTCATATAGAAAATATGTCACTACTTATTTTCAACCATATGGGTATTTAATCAATTTACACACTGACCATATGCCTGTCTGGTCATCTGGCTCTGTGTTGGCCACAACACACATCAGATCCTTCGCTCTGTTCAAACTGTCCAAGATGTCCTTGGCGTTCAGCATCACTTCGTTGTTGTTGTTCATCACTCGCTGGGCAGCTGTAACAAAATAATTAACAAATCAATTTGATATTTGAATAGTTAAGTCTTGATTTTACTAACCGAAAAGCTGATGTAACAAGATGATTCAAAATTAAATTCTATATAATTTGGATAGTTAACCTTGTGTTTCCAAAATGAAGATGGGTGTACATATCATCTCAGCACCTACAAAATTTATTATCAAGGAGCTTGAATTTTTGCTTCTTGCAAGTTTATTCAAATTCTTAACATTTGTTGGATATCAATTCATCATATTTGATTTCAAGATTGAAACATAAATCATTCAAAGAAATAAAAGTTATCAAACGTAGGTAATCCCCAAATCTCATCATATTCAGGCACAAATGAGTTCAATGGAAGCTACATCTTTTTCTTTGCTTTTGTCTTACCTCTGATTGCTTGTTCTAAGTTTCTCTTTTCTTCTAATAAATCTTCTTTCTGTCACAGAAATTTTAAAAATTTATGGTTTTTGTGCATGACTTTTTCTATCATAAACTTCTATATCACACATTCCACAACTGATCATGATATGATTTACAAGGCAATGAAGCTAATGATGTGATGACATTTTTCTTGAAGACATATCAGATGTTCCAAAGGAAGTTGTACAGAACAATCAAGAGGGTCAATCAACTTGATAACAAAAGAAGCAGCTGTGTAAAATTTTCCAATAAATATTGGACCAAATAATGTAGGTAGATTGCATTTTTGATTGATATTTCAGCAAATGTTCAATGAAGAAGTATGCCATCATTCATAATTTCCAAATCTTCGAAGTACAGTAGAACACGGATATAGCAAACACTCGGATATAGCGAACAAATTTTCAAGTCCCGTCCCTATAAAATATCATTAAAATTATATGCGTATAGCCAACACCGGATAAAGCGAACTAAATTATTTGGTCCCTTGGAGTTAGTTATATCCCAGTTCTACTGTATATCTAACTTTTCTTGCCAAGTATATCATGTAAAGTGAAGTTATCATCTAAATATGTCTGAATTTTTATTCTCATGAACTCAGAGAGTACCCACCATACTAACGACAGGTGAGATTCCTTCCTGGTACACCTGATACACCTGGTCTATCAGCTCCGTCTCTCTGGAACAATCAAATGGTAAATACTTAAATGTACAAAATCTATACTGATATTCTGGACAGAATTACCAAAGATTTCATGAGTGTAAGATAATCTGTAAATACTGTTTTAAAAGTATAATTCAACCAAACCCTACTGTAGAAAAGTTATTTCATTCAGATGCCAGCCTCCATTAAAGGGACAGTCCTAAAGGGGTATTTTAGGTAGAAAAAAATTCAAGGGGGGTCATTCCAGTTTATGCAAAAATGTTATAATTACATGATCATTACACAAAACTGTTAAAATGTGTTACTGGGGGTAGCATTTTGGTTAATCAATATTTGAAAACTTGATAAAGAAGATCGAAACTTTGGAGAAAAAACAACAAGGAGAAGTGAGGCCATTCATTGGACTCACGAGTGTGAAAAGCCTTTCTACGGCATTACAAGGTATTTTGTTTAGTTTGATTATCTATCATAGTTAATGTGCAGATACTCAATAAATGCACATAGTTTATTTTCAATAAATAGTAGAATTGATAAAAGCACAGTATTTTTTTGGGACATTTTTCCAAACAGAGCGGAGTGGATAGGACTGTCCCTTAAAGCAAGTGTACCTGGTCTGTAGATTAGCGTGTAAGCCCTGGAAGTGGGTCCTGATGCTTTCTATTGCACTTGTTGTTTCACTCTTCACAGAGGGTACCGACTCTGACAATGTCTGAAACAATTTATTCATTAACAAATTTCTCAGGCCATCTATTCTATTTTATAAGATGTAGTTGAACATCATTCGATTGAAATAGTACATTCAAGTTGAACTAATTTCCGGTATGATAACAATGAAATTATCAAATTTCTCAAGCCAACTACGTATATTATTTCATAAGATGTAGTTGAACTTCATTCGATAAATAATTCAATTAAATTGAACTAATTTCCTGATGATAACAGTGAAAGTATTAGCGCAGATATCTACCATCTGCTGCTAAAAGGTTTGACTTTTCATAGAACGTTAAGTTGCAAGGACATTATTAATTGAAATAAGACTTTTACATTATGACACTTCTTTCCTTCTACCTTATCATGACAAAATCATAATTTCATTGTCAGTTTTTGTAATCTTTGTCAATCAAAGATATAAATTTGAAAATTACTCAAACCTTATCTGCTTTCCCCAGTTTCTTGACGACTTGGGTTGCAAACTGTAGGGCTGGTTCCATATCATTCAGAAACACTCTATTCTGTGGGTGGGAACATTTTTTGTAACAACAAGCTCTCATAGCATGAATATGTAATCAATAAAATACTCTACAATGTCAGTTTAAAAGACTAATGGTTCATGATCAACTACATTTTATTTTGCTAACATATCTTGATGTTAAATTCATTTCGCAAACATTGTTAGATGAACAAAGTGAAATGCAAAACCACATTTAAGAATTCATAAGTTTTTTGAAATTTTTAACAAGCTAGACACCTTATTGCAAACAGATCTTATAAGTTACCTGCTAGAGAAACTATGAATGTGATTATTAATCCTTTATTCGTATCTTCTCCACAAGTAGGCATTTCTTATAATGAACCATACTCTGAATTTCCAAGGATTAACCTCACAATCTTTTCTTTCCTGGATAAATCTTCCTCAATATTTATTGTTTATATTGGATGCACTTCAAGATCTTCCAACTCCAAACTATCCCAATACTCACACATCACAATCTTATCTATCCTAGATAAATTTACTTATTACCAACCTTTTCTTTTATAAAAGTGATGGGATTCTCTTTATCATTGCAGTATAGTCAATGTCAAATATGGTCACATCTCACTTTCTTATCTGAACCTACCATGGCAGAGATGGAATTCTCTTCACTATCTATAACTTTGATACCCAAACATTATTAGATATCCAACTATTTAATTTACCCTTGATAAAGTATCAATTAACCAACCTTTTCTTCCATAGAAGTGATGGAATGTTCCTTGTGGTCCCCCATAATGACACATCGAGAACAAATAGCAACATCGTCATCATCACAGAAGTATTCTATAGGCTTCCTATGCAGTCTGCACAGTGGTGATACATCCTCAAAGGGGCTGAAGAGAATTTCATTTGTTGAAATTAAACAATTTTGAAAAGGGATCCTGGGTATATTTAGAAATTCTTCATTGTCTTTGTTATAATGTAATTACAGAAATTTATTGTGTGCGCTTGGCACCTGGAAGCTCAAGTGCAACAGTAATTAAAGCAATGTTCTATCTATCCTTATGATGCTGAGGGCCAAACAAGGAAGCATTATTTCTCAACTTCAATGTCTTTAGGTACGACGATACTAGGAACTGAACCCTTTCCTTCCTGCATGGTGACTGACAAGTGTACGCTCTACCAACTGAGCTATGCACACCTGTTTGCCTATGTGTCGCTTAAAGAAGAATATTTCTACAATTGCTAAGGCCCTTCTGCTCAGAATGTACTCAATGACCCTCCCATCAAACGTTACTGATGTGTCAGTTTGTTTAAGTCAACATGTCTCCATTTGCTGCCTTCAGCAGAGAGAGTGTTCAACAACACAGATTGGAATATTTACAAGTTCTTATCTACCTTCATGAGAAGACATGTTATTCACTTTCAAAGAGAATAATAAAATATTTATTCTATTCTATGCACTTTGGTTAATCAGTAGTAAAACCTCAATATACCTATTTGAAGATTCATACATCTTACTTTTTGTCAAATGATTTATGAAGTAAGTAATAAATATTACGTAGAAATAAATATTTAAACAAGATGTGTTTGTGAAACACGAATGCCCCCGGATGCATCCTGCTTGCTGTGTCAAGGTCAAGGTCACATGGTCAAATGTCATGGTGTCATCTGAAAGGTCTCATCACAAGGGATCCATATGTCAAGTATCAAAGACCTAGCTCTGACCAATCAAAAGTTATGACCAAGGTTAAAGTTTTTGTGGACAAACGGACAGACGGACAGGTGAAAAACAATATACCCCCGGAATCTCCAATTCGGGGGCATAAAAAAACTAATTACAAGATATTTTTCCAAAATCATAATTACCAATTATCATCATCGGTTATTCGAGTTGCTTGGTGTTGTTTTAGTGAATTTGATAAGGAATGAACCTGAAAAAAAGGTTACAGAACATAGATTATCTTCAAACACACAAAAAGAAGTAATTCCTTTTCTAATTGAATTTTGAATAGAATATAAAGATTTTGAACAACAGACAGAGGTAGAAGATAATTAAATGCTTGTTAACATCAATGGTTTCTAAATTTTTCAAGCTTATCTGAACAACAATGATAAGTAAAACATCAAATCAATGATATTTACCAAATCAACATAATGACTTGAAGTTATTATTTTCCAGACAATAAAGATTTACTGAATTAAAGTAAACAAACACAATTAATGAAAATCTGCACAGAAAATCTTCTGTACCAGAAACAAACAAGTCAAGGCTGAAGTAGCAACATAAACCAAATTTGGTAAAATCTTACCTTAAAAACAAACAATTACAGGACAAAAATATATAATTAAATTGTTTCCGAGACTGCCTTACATAAGCAAACATTAGTGCTGATGAGAATGTTCAATTTGCAAATTGTCATTCAGCTGACATTGACTGTGAAACTTTACTTTTGAAGAATAAAGTTTGAAAAAAATAACAGTTAAACCATATAGATTTGGAAAAAATATATATTGGGTTCCAGAAGTCAATTTTAAAACTTCCTGATATTTATCAACTTTAATTCATTGAAATTCATTCAAATTAATGTACCATTAATGTGAATACCTTTTTGATTGATAAATGTTACAAGCTTTTATTAAACAGGTATTCATTTTAATTTTCTGGCAACAACTTTGTGCTTATTTCAAATCTCAATAGTCGATGTGAGTGAAGCCACTTGGCTTAAATCAAAATGCACAAGAATTATGACAACCACAAGCACCACGATTTGTCAATATTTACACTCTTGACATTAAAATTATACTTTTTAGATTGCTTTATATCCATTCAATCAGTCAATTGTCTTTTCTTTTTGAAAGATATTCAAAATATCTTATTTGTTGAAAAGTACTTAGCCAGAAAAAATAATAGAATTGTGAAGTTTCAGAGGAAATAGCCAAACAAAGTGATAACATACTTAGAAAACATATAGTGTTCCATTTCCACTAAAGAATATCAAACTGTTACAAATTGCCTGTACTCATGCTATTCATTGATTTCCAATCCTTGTAAATCCTGCTCTCTACCACTGAGGATGACTTTGTATACATTGAAATGAATAAAAAAGATTTTGAAAAAAAAAAATGTCTTTTCAAATGTCTGGCAGGTAAATTTTCCAATCAGTGAAACTTGATTCCCATTTGGACATGTCCAGCAAATAGACAGTTTCTGCATCCCTGGTGCCATTAGACTTTTTATCCTGTAATCATTCAAAACACAACTGAAAGACACTGACTAACAGGCTAAGAGTAAGGATACCTGCTGGTAGCGGGGATGAAGGGGGTAGCGACATGTCCATACCTTGTCATAGCACAGCCCACACATCACACAGTCACACTTCACACATTTACAGGTCGCTTTGTTCAGCCGACACTCGCTGCACACGCGACCTGCGGACAGAGAGGAAAGCGATAATTATATGATATATTTGCAATGTATCACATATGAGTTAACTAACTTAATCTGGCTATGCAAAAAAGTAAAGCAGTTGCTGCAAATGTGATCTTCATGGGAAGAGAAAGTGAAATCTTCAGTGTAACATACATATGCAACATCATTTTTTACAATTTCTGATAGTCTGCCAAATTCTAAAATCTATGTACAACCTATCTAAAGATTTCTTATTATGATATTTAGAAACAGTGGAAGGGGAAATAATATATAGGGGCTAATAACCTTATCCGAGACGACAGGTAATGACAGAGCAGTTTTTGCATTAAGTCACAGATTGTCATCTCAAAATCTAGTCACATTGGTTGTCAATGATTAAGAAAAGGCATTCAGATATTATCAGTAAAGTCATAGTCACTGACCATGGCCCAAGAGATTCTTAAGCCCTATCTGGCCTGATATATAATAGTATAGTACCGGTATATATATATATTATATAGTTACATACATATGTATTGTCATTTACTTTTGAGAGGTTAGCAAATTTTTAAAATCTATATCCAAGAAAAAAAATTAGAAAAATAAAAGGGAGAGACATACCTGTTTTTTCTGTTACTTTGTCTTTTCTCTTGACCTGTGTCATGGTCATAGAGGTCAGTCTGCTCAGCTCTCTGTAATTAATTACATCAAAGCTTTAGCTAATTTGTTGTTCTATAACGTAACTTCTTTATTATCAATACAGCAAATCTGTCTTTCCTGGTTTGTGTGAAGCAATGATAATTTTGACTTATCCGTGCATCTCATATCAATCAGATTCTAACAACATTCATGAATATCCAATGTACCTCAGGGAAATTGCCATCATAACAATACAAACCTAAACGAAATATAAACCAATAATAAACTCCTGGTAGCCAAAGGGGATATCCTCAAAAATTCTAAGTGTATCGATTGTAAATCATACAAGAACACAACACAAAATATACTAACATGAATTTCACATTTCATCACAATAGGGTAAACGTTTCTACAGACAAAATCAACACAATTTGTTATATCAACATTAGTTGGCAAAAGTGTTGATGTACGTGTCAATATATGTCTAGAATTGAAAACATCAAATTGAAACCGATACTGGACGGCTACAATTTTGCTCTGTTGCTTAAAAAAATTTGCTTTCTCTCAGAATCTCATAAAGGAAACGGCTACCATTCATGAATTTTTAACCCTGACAGGTGCTCTTAAAAGCCCAATCTGAACTCATTTATATGTTGTCTTGTGATGTTATATGCAAATTAAGCAAGCGTTCTCTTTCCAAATCATATTGAATTGAGAGGCTTAAAAAGTGATTCAAATCTTATCTCATGATTTCACACATCTACTGTACGTGTAAGATACTAAGTTACTGACTGTTGAAGCAGAGAGTTCTGGCTGCACATCAGGTAGCCTGTCAGATAGTAGTGGTTCGCCAGCTTCTTCGAGATTGTCTCCCCTGGCTCCAGGCTTGTCACGGTCTGTTGACAATAAAGTTTAATAATCAAAATTGTTTTCAAAGTTGTCATTATTCCCAATAGATATTAATATCGCTTGGTTAAATCTTGCTCAATTATAGGAAGAATGATGAATTACATCCAGAGGGGTTATTAAAGAACTTTGAAAGCTCGTAGAAATATCTTTCAAAAACATTTCAAAACGAAACAATATAAACATCCCCATATGACTGGGTATAAGTTGAGGTGTGACAATACATCGATTTACTGTTACATCAATCAAAATTGATTTCCTAATAGATTCATTTTGTATAAAATAAATTTTCTCTCAATTCATATAAATAAACAAGGATACATAAAAAGTTAAACATTAGCTTACAATTCTATAACCAAATCATTAGAATCGAAAACATTGAGTCGACACATAGTATAGGCATGTGGAGACAACCATTTTCCTCTGTTGCTTTGCTCTCACGAGATCTCACAAAAACAAACGACAATTATAGAATTTGTTAAACCGACAGGGGCTCCAAAAAGTATGTGATTGAATCAAATCAAATTGAATTGAATCGAGAAGCTAAAATCTTGAATCAACTGAATTGGCTGACATCTGAATCTTCACACCTCTAGGTATAAGCCAACCCCACATATATAAGCTACCCCCGTTTCTCAACAGACTCAAATTCCAGTAAAAACCTAGTATCTCATATTTCAGTCCCAACTCCTCCTTCCCAGTAGAAAGTCAATTTGCAAAACAATGTCAAAAGAAGTTGTTGCACACATATTGAATATCTGGTCTTTGGACCACAAAACTTACATTACCACATAACTTAGCAAAAATGCGCAAAATTGTGCACTTTACTTTACCTTGCATGTTGGACAAGTTACACCTTTCTTTTCCTCCCTGGCAAGTTTGACGAGGCAAGTTTCACAGAAAGCATGGGAACACTTTAGCAGGAGGGGCTGTCTTGAAGGGCCTCGCTGCTCTACAAGGATGAAGGGTTTTCATAATTAATCAACGATAAAAATTTACAATTTTGAATTTCTTGTGGAAATTTTTATTGAAAACTACGTATACATGTCAACCATACAATACATATCTATTTCACACCTATTTCAGCAGTGTTTAAAATATAGCCCGTCAGCCAGTCCTTGACTGGTTCCTTTTTGCCAGGACTGGTTACTTTTTGGTCAGGACTGGTAACTTTTCAATTTTTTTCTTTATTTTCCCCTTAGGAATTGACCAATAAATTTTCAGGACAGGCTAAGTTTCAAATCTATTTTATACACTGATTTCAGGCATGTTAGTGATTCAATTTTGGTTGCTTACAATTTCAATTTGTCAATTAGCATGCACTCAAAAGAAGAAAACACTTTGAAATAAAACAATTCATTGTCACCTTGACTGCAAAGCCCTGCTGAGTAATGACACAACACAGTTGATTAATCTCATGGTTAATTGTCAATAAATTAATATATCTTTATTTTGTTAGGTAAAGAAATACTATCAAAATGTCCATTGTCATGTCAAAAATGATATTGGCTGACCAACTGTTACAATGAGTGAGTGAGTGAATTCGAGTTTTACGCCTAGAAGTGTCTTTCTAAAGATAACAGGTTACAAATTAAATGATACTGAATATCATTATTCATTAATTGATAATTAATCAACGATGAACCAAGTTTATACATGGTTTATCTGGAATAACCTTTTAACAACAAGTTGTCTCCAATCTAAAAAAAAGCTACAACCATATCACATTAAACATTGGTGCCCTACTTTCGATGGAATTCTTCCCTCCATGTAATAATCTGTCATTTCATCTAGCCTGTCATGAGGTTATGTTAAGCAGACTTTCGGTGAATTGAAAACTGACTGACGACAAGTCGGGAGTTCAGTTTTGAAACACTCAAAGGCCGGGTTTCCCTGCATCTTGACTATGGCCACATGCTATTGTTTGCCTACATTTGTTAAACATCAAAACATTGGTTACTCGAATTGTTTAATCAAAGTGCAGAAGAATGCTGAAAAAAGCCCTTAGTCAGCTGTAGGAGTGACCAATTTACATGCTTTCCAAACATGACATTATTAATAGGTGTGAAGTACAGTAGATGTGACATATGTTGTTTTAACTCTTTCTTTTTAAAAAATTGAAATAGACCTACGGTGGCTACCCGAGGCTATGTTTATGTACTTAACATTTACAAGACAGACAAAATGAATAAAGTGTTAACTAAACTGTGTCTCGACGAGTCATAAATCAATCATTTTAAAAACCCAATATCTTTGAGGAAATCAATTATCCGTCATATTTATAACGAAAATAGGTGACAGTGTCATATGAATGGAATGGATCATCAAAAACCGCTTGATAAGGCTTATACGCTTGACAGTTATCAAAACCTTAAAAACTGACTTGACAAAAGGAAAACATGTTATCTAAAATGTACAAAGTATTGAAAGGAGATCAAAGTTGGCGACTTTCTATTTCGACAACATTGAAGTTGGAACGATTTGACAGACAAAAATAGGTCGGAAATGCGAATCTCATTTTTATTGCGTATACCTCGATATTTTACACCAAAACTGTGTTGGCACTTAGGACAAGCGGGTCCCTTTTGCATTGTTGATCAAACTTTTGCAGAACAATCCTCAAACCAACGAAAAATCACATGATTCAAAACCGTTCGTTCCCTCTTCCTGCACGAAAACAAGACACATGTGCATCAATGCTTTCGTCACGTGACTTCCGACTCCTCGTTGATTGGTCATCGCGGCAGTGCGCTAAATCTGAAAAAAATGGAATGATTTTTTCAGGTCTGGTCCGCACACCCTGTAATACGCACCGTTGGGAGAGAGATTGTTACTGGGATTCCGGATTGTTATGGGACGGTTACGGATTGTCATGGGAAATTTCACTTTTAGTAAGAATTTAATTTGGTAAAAAAAAGTGTTTATTTTATATTTTTTGGTCGGAATATTACAATATTTGGTAACTATGATTAAATTAATGTAATCAAAGACCATTTTAGCTATCATTTGTTTGTATTTTCTAATTTATTAAGCAAATTCGTTGATGATATTGAAAACTTTAATATCTAAGACTGATTAAAAGTCTTAGATAAACTAAATTGGACAGTTTAATATATTGAAACTTCAGATTATCAAAGCTTCATTCAACTGACATTTACAATTCCATATTCGATGAATCAAAAGTGTTATTTTAATTGTTTATAATTGATGTTTATTCAGACGGGTGTAATGTTATTGTCAATGATTGTTACTGGGCTATGTTTACAGATGTTCCGGATTGTGAATGAGTACGATACGGATTGTTAAAAAAACGAAAGCAACAAAAAATATTTTTGATGCAAAATGACAGGGCTCCAGATAACTTTTTGAGTGAAGCTGTACATATGCCTTGAATTTTAAGTGCAGGTGTACTCAAGAGTATGAAGGTGTACTGACATAGTGCTAAAGAGTTTGCTTTATATGTTATTAAATTTGATCATCGCCAGTTTTATATTTTTCGCTATCCATCCCAATTAGTAAAAACAATATTATGTTGATATATTCTGAAAATACAAATAAATACTCAATGCTCTATTCAATTTAACTAATTTGTTAGAAAAATATTGTTTTGGCAAATTCTTCATTTTTTGTTTGATCTTATGAGTCCCCATTATCAGTGTAACTGAAATGTAACGGTATATAATTGATGAAACTGGTCTGTGAATAAAATCCCAAAATCAGAATCACTTTTTACAAATGAAGTCGTATTTCAGTTGATACAGTAGTAAAATTGACGCGATCCCTTTTTACCCTAACATATGGTGTTATGGTTATAATTTGATAATTGGCTAATTTCAGTTAATTAATGGTATATTCAACATACGTGAAACCATCAATGCTTTTCCAACATTGTTAACTAATAACTAATTCACAAACAAAAGGAAAGAAAAGCCAAAATAGCAGTATCGTATGAAAACTGAATCGATTTCAAGTTAGACATGTAAAATGTTCACATATTGGATAAAATGGGAAATTGCAAATCACTAAACAGTGGGAAACTAAAATAGATATTAGACAAATGTTTTATTTACATATTTTGCACATATCAATATACTTTGTCAGCATGTGACTCTAAAATGATTTTGTCACGATAAGGTAGATGCAAGTGTTACCTTTTCATAATGTAAAATGTTATATGGGCATTACACTTAGTCCAAAAGAAAGGTTGATAATTTGTAATGAACCTAAGTCATAAGTCATAAGTCATGACAGTAAAAACAGACATTGCATACCCTTTTATATCGAGTTAAAGAAAGAGATGTAATGATTGATTTGTAAATCATAAGAAACGTTGGCCAATCGAAAAATAAAGGTGTACCTCGTTGCACAGCAAGCATATAACTCTGTTCCTGTTTAAAGCATGATGCGTTTCCGCTTGTGATTTTTCGTTGTATCAAATTAATCATTTCACTCTAATGAAAGTCCATGAACATGATACGCACCGAAACAAAGTAGTAGACGAACACAGGTATGTATGAGCGTACATGATACGCTTGAAATTTTATTTTCGGCCGTACTTGGTCGATTTTAAGGCGTACATTACGTGTGTACGCCCCTTATCTGTAGCCCTGTTAAAAATGTGATAATATTATATATAATATGGAGTTAAAAAGTTGTATATGAGAATAATACAATATTTTAAAACAACTTGTTTGAGATCAATATTGTTCAATCATGAAGTAATTCACATATACTTATAAAGTTAATATAAACCTTCAACAAAGTTGTTGATGTTTCATCTTTGTTTCTTTTTACTTTCTAAGCAGACCTCTCAAACATTAAAGACATAGCTGATGTGTACATGTGCCTTGATGAATTTCAACTTCTTTTGATTTACATTTTAACGTTTTTAATAAGAATTGAGTTTCTTGAACAGAAAGTCTCAGGAATTTTACTATGACAATTCTATTTAAAATAGATGGCAAATTTTCTCACTTACATCTATTACAAATTATTTGAAGATGCAATATAAATTCAGCAACACAATAAATGTGAGTTATGTTAAGTCGAAAGATAGCTTTTCCTCATATTTCTCCACAGATCGAAGATATTATGCACTAAATAGATTGTGGACTAAAAGAGAAAAATATTGGTAGTTTCCCACATATAGGGGTCACGGTCTATTTAAAATCATATTTGGTATTTATAAAATTAATATTAATTCTGAAATATTTGGAACCAGGGGCATATATCATCTTCTGATGACGCTAGTTAATTTTCGTTTTATAGAGATATGGAATTATGTGCTCAAATTGTCTTGTTATTTTGCATTCATATTTCACTTAACTTGTTCGACTTCTCAGCAGTGGCATGCTGGAGCGTATATTAAATCGTTTTCGCGATCAAGATTTTGATCAAATAAATATTCTTTTTCCATTACTCCTTGTTAATTTTAACACCATTCAGTCTGTTTTGGGGTTATCCTTCTATTTTCTCTGAATCCGTTCATGCATTGGATCAACGACGCTAATTTGTTTTCCTGCATTCCAATTGCATGTGGGGTAACTCTGTAGTTTTTGATGATATGTTTAAGTTTACCTCTGCTTTCAGAGAGTTTCTTCACTCTCATTTGAAGTTCATCAATTGGGTGCACTAAACAGTTGTGTAAAATTATCTTTTCAAAGTTATCATCCTTTGTTTCACATCTGTGGCAGCGATAACGCATTTTTCTGCAAAAAAGAATGATTTAATTTGAACTCGTTTATTAGACTACATCAGAATACCATGTTGTTATTTGCCAAACATCCCTTAATAATCCGTAGCAAAAATGTGCTTTCTCAGTAGTAATCCGGAAAAGCATCATGTAACAATCCGTTGTAATAAAATTTAACCCCTCTCTCGGAAAAATTACAATTACTTTTTTGTCAAGGAAATTATTTCACATTTGTTCGACCTATCATTTAAAACAATCATTTGTGTAAATACGGAATTACTTTTTTTTGCGTAAACATATTTCAATTAAAAAAACATGGACGCTTTATGATGTCAAGGTAGTTATTTTGGACCAATATTCAGGACGTCGACAGTGTTTACTTTGTTCAATGTAGATTACTATGCATAATGAAAGAATAAATCTATAGACATATTATGTTAGAACCTTCGAACAGTGTTAATTTGGATGAAACATGATTAATTAGTACTAGAGCGATAATTAGATATGCCATGCATGGCGCAACAGTTCCCATGACAATCCGTAACCGTCCCATAACAATCCGGAATCCCAGTAACAATCTCTCTCCCAACGGTGCGTATTACAGGGTGTATCCACAAGAAACATTTTACTTTGGGATCGAAACTTCGGGACAAGATATTGAAATAAAGTTGTTTCGGATTAGAGGGAGGGTTTTTATAACGTTAAATTGAGAGACTGCTGAATAAATGTGTTGACTTGAATAAGCCTGTCCGTAGTTTTTGTGCTCATGGTAACATGCATGTTCAAGATACAAATTATAAAATGATGTAGGCCTATCCATTTAAAAGTTTAAGAAATGATGCAAACTTTAACATTGATCAGATGAATTAGTTTTCTAAGTAGATCTAGGCCTATCATTAATTCACATAAAGAACCATTTTTTAAATGTTATTATATCAAAATAAATGTGTTTTCTTAATTTATTTCTTGCAGTCTACTATAAATAATATAATATAACTTGGCACGTATATTATCACCGCCTTTAACAATGATTAATTAGTTTTTTTCTAAAATTGATCTAATTCTTTCACGTGATATTTTTAATAAATGATATTTCAATGGTTTCTACTATATCATGATAGCAAAACCATGCCAATGGAATTGATTTATTGATTAATAAGTTAAATTGTTGTTGCTGCGTCTTTGTATCATCCTATCAATTAAACATGTTCACCCTATCAAAAACACATTTTAACAGAAAGTGAAACAAAAACACAAAAACACATGAACTATCACCGCGGTATTATAATCTTAACGAACGTTGTAGTGATACGCCTTATGACGCAATGCATTATGACGTCATAATCGCAAGTTTCCGCATAATCGTTTCCTAGTGACATAAAAATGGCGGACATATACTGTTGAGAGAAAGAAAAAAAATCAAATTTCGTTTTTCCAAGCCAAGTTATGGCGGAAAGGGCGTTAATTGAAAAGACGGACGAAGAAACACCTCTTGATGAACCCGACAGTGATCTCCGATTCCCAAAAGACAGCAAATGGGCATGGATTGTTTGCATATGTTCATTTATGACACAAGTTCTTATTTTAGGAATTCTTCACGCATTTGGGGTTTTCTTTGTTGAATTTGTGGAAGACTTCAAGACGTCAAAAGGATCAGCAGGTAGGCCTATATGTTTGAAGCCATGACAAAATGAAAAGGACAATAATTATTTTATTGTAGATTTGAAAATAACTTTCTAAATCATATCACCATTTATTAACTAGGCTACTGTATGTTTTGGTATCGTGTAAAACAAATTTGGGAGCGTACGATAAGATAAGATAATATCATTATTATCCCAAAGGGTGTATGCGATACAATCAGATTAATTGTATTACTTTATCAGATATATTTCTGTCTACTTTGGAAGTCCTTCGTTGTGATAAATCATATAGGATATATTTATCACACAAATTAATACTGGCAAGAAAATGACATATTGTCGACAGGGTAACCTGCAAACCCAGAGTAGGCTACTGATAATCCTCAGTTACCGACGGTCGAATGTTCTGATGGTGTACAATAAAGAGATCGTAACGTTGAGTCCTGTCTAACCGATAACGATGAATACGCATCCACATAACATTTATTACCGTGTCACCAGCAAAACCAACAATAACATATTGCCTCTGCGTAAGATAAGATAAGATAATTCATTATTGCCCGTTAAGGAATTTGTGTTACATTTAAGTTAGCATGAAATTCAAATTTGTTATAAACAATATTCTAAATGAATACACAAATATATATACAAATATATACAAATGAAATATACACATATTTACAAAAGAACAAATAGTGTGATAGTGAGCAATTAACGATGATTAAGAATTGAAATTGACAAGGGCACAAATGACATTTTATAGCGTTTGCTTTTGCACGTCGGCACATTATACCGACGACCAGATGGCAAAATTTCAAATCATTCATGTAATTCATGTGAAGGATCACTAATAATTTTTTGAAGCTAAATTTCTAGTCTGTTTTTTTTCATGAAGTTCATCTAATCTCATAAACGTACGATTCGCACTTTTTTCTCCTTGTTTGATTATCCTATTTAATTTATTTCTATTTGTCAATGACAGAGAGCCAAACCAACACTGTGTAGAGAACATGAGGACAGATTGCACACAAGTTTTATAGAAAAGGTCCAAAATAGTTGAGTCAATGTGAAAGGATCGTAGTTTCCTGAGAAAATGAAGGCGAGATTGGCACTTACTATAAATGCGGTCTGTATATTTTCAGAGAAATTTAACTTATTGTCAATTACAGTTCCAAGATATTTATAACTACTCACTACCTCGACAACATCTCCATTTATACTGACTGGATTAATTGCTGTTTTATTTCTTCGAAAATCTATGATGAGTTCCTTTGTTTTTGATACATTAAGTTCTAAAAAGTTTACACGACACCACTTCAGGAAATCATTAATTTCTTCTGTGTACGAAATTTCACTGTCAAAAAGTAAGCTACTTATAGCCGTGTCATCAGCGAACTTGAACCTAGAACAGTTTGGTTGAGAATTTTAGAATAACACTTTATTGTCCTTTATGTATCCTTGTGTAAATGGGTTTTCAGTCAGATAAGGGATAACGACCATGCAGTAATTGAAAAATTACCACAAGCATTGATGAGAAATTACTCTTAATCATTTGTTACCATATTATCTAAGAGAAAATTGATAACAAGTGAAGAAACGAGCAAAGCTCACATACCCCCGCTGCCCACTTTGTTCAAAGAATTTCAAATAGTAAAACTGATTAATATTGGTTAAAGTATGATAGTTTAGTATACAGTAAGTCATTGTGTAAGTCTTCTTTCAACTGAAACCCAAATACCGAATTCATTAATAGGTTTTACAATTAAAAGGGTACATCTAGAGATAATGGTTTATCTTTGTTTCAAATTTGAGGTACTTATCATGAATATTCTTCGAGATGCACTGAGGACAAAATTATTTTTGTTGAGTCACTTTGTAAGTTATGTTTTCCAAAGAAACCACAGAGAAGAAAATCCATATATATCGTTTAACTCTCACAAGGCATATCCAGCAATCACGATTGACATATGTAGCAAATTTGGTGAAGCTGAGATGTATATTTCATGAAATATGTTCAGGACAACATAATTTATCATAGAATCACTGTTTTAGTCATGTTTCCAAAAATTAAAAAAATTTGATGGTCGAATCCTCAAATGGCACATCTAGGGATCATGGTTGATAAGTGTATGAAGTTTGGTGAAGCTAGCATGAATAGTTTGGGAGATATGCCCCAGACAAAAAACTTGGTAGAAGAGTCACTGTTTTAATCATGTTTCCATGGAAACCGCAAAAAATATAAATAATTTGTTGGTCTAACCCTTAGTTTGGGAGATATGCTCCGAACAAAGAACTTGGTCATAGAGTCACTGTTTTAGTCATGTTTCCATGGAAACCGCCAAAAATTAAAAGAATGTGATGATCTAACCCTCAAAAGGCACAACTAGGAATCATGGTTGACATGTGTATGAAGTTTGATGAAGCTGGCATGCATAGTTTTGGAGATCTGCTCCGCACAAAACGACTTCCTCAAAGAGTCACTTTTTAGTCACGTTTCCATGGAAACCGCAAAAATGAAAATTCAGAAATAGTTCTAACCATCAAAAGGCACAACTAGGGATCATGTTTGACATCTGTATGAAGTTTGATGAAGCTAGCATGCATAGTTTTGGAGATCTGCTCCGCACAAAGTTTTGGGACGGACGGACAGACGGACGGACGGACGGAAAGAATGAACGCTATATACCCCCGCTTACGCTGTAAGGCGGGGGGTATAAAACCCCATTATATTTAATACTTGTACAACATAGAATGCTTTTAACATAACGTTGAAAAAAATTCGTTACTTTGGAAGCAGTGTCATGTATTTTCAGTCACTCTCTTGAACCTCTAGCTGTTATTTAAAATATCCATGACATTTTTTCAATGTTTATGTTCCACAATGACACAGAAAGTTAACATAAGTAGGACTAAAAGTTTTTAATTAATTTTATTAAAGTAAATATCATTTGAAATAAAAATGACCTCGATTCATCAACGTGAAATATATGGTTTAGAGGACGACCAAACTATTTCTCACACAGGAATATCAATTCTGATATTCTCAGGTGTTTTGATCTAAATGCTTCTCTTGGAGTTAGTCCATATTTTCTTAAAAAGTATTGTGCACATTAGGAAAATCATTCAGAACCACTGAAATAACTCCTATTTTAAAAAGAAATTGATAAGAAATAACACCGAAAACGATGAATATATATTTTTTTCTAAAATGGCAAGTGACAATAAATATTATCACATCAAGATATCGCATAACATAAAGAATAACAAGAAAATTATCTGGTAATTTGGGAGGGCAAGGTTTGAAAAGTGAAATTGGTATTATTAATTTTGCTTAAAACAGAGTATACAGTGATTATTAACAAGGTTTTAGCCACTTCTATGACTTGTGGCTAACAACCTGTTTTTCAACTTGTGGCCTTCAGTTTGGGGAATTAGGCTCGGTAGAGATGGCTACCCACAACACTACACAACAACACCAAGACCTAGTTGGATGAAGGAAAAACCGTTAATCTTTTATTCAAATAACATATATACAATACACACACCAAGTCATAATAAGTATATAATGGTAATAATCATAAATGGATAGACATGTCAATCAGAATACATTGAGCTCATCATATTTACAGAAGGTACGTACATCGAATACAATCATCATTATCATTGACTTGTACACAGGGATATATTATCCTGTTCAATATTCAATTCATCATTAACAGTATTGTCACATCAAATATACTTTAACAATATTCCAACAATAATCACATATTCATATCCTATGTCCGGCTCTTTCATAACCATAAACCAAAAGCACACTTTTATTCAGCTTCTGCTGTCTCTCATATTAATGAACTCATATATCAAGTATAATCAGTTCAATAATTAGTTAGCTACGATATACAATGAACTCACATATCACGCATAATCAGTTCAATAATTGGTTAGCTACGATATACAAGTAAAAGGCAAATATTTCAACGTCAACATCATATTTTATACACACTAGCTGAATACATCAGATACAGTCATAATGGTCGTCATTTCAGTAATTAAGAAACACAAATATATTTGAAAGCAGTTAAAATTAGACTCACCTAGTTGGATGAAGGAAAAACCGTTAATGCTTCCTTAGCAAACGTTCCCCTATATATACCCCATCCATAGGTGAATCGTGCACTAATTATTCCTAAAGAATTGTATAACATGTCTAGATATTTAGTTGATAACTAAATTTCATGCATAAATGTCGGGCGACAAGCAGCTTTAAATGACGTGTATTACAGTGTTACTCAATTCTCAAAGTTCATAAACCGTGATAGGCTAGCTTTAATTATCTCATTATTCAATTCTGGACAGCTGACCTTTATACATATACTATCAGCGATGTATGTCCAACGGCGCATGAACTTACTACATATTAATGTCAATATTTAGAGATTTGTTCTGATATTTAACTGTAGAGAGAAAACGTTTAAACGCACCATATTAAAAATAAATTTCTTTCAATTCCTAAGAAATTTCCCATGTTAATAGAATCCCCCCACTCTGAAAAAATTTCGTCCCGAAATTGACAGTTTTTAAAATGATAATGCAGGATACAATGAAGGGGGTTTATTTTCAGTTAATTTGGTTTGTTCTGTTGATTTGATAGGAAGTAAATAACCATGGTGCTCCATAAGTAAGTGGACACAGAAGGGTTGTCTTAACATCGTTTTTAATCGATTTGACTGTAATAAGGGCACAGTAAAGGAATGTGGAATTGGAATACATTTATCTAAAGTAGTGTCAGTGATTTGGAAACCAGGCATGTCAACGTACAACAGGGGTTTGAGACAACCAATAACTTGTAAGTTATTGATATTAGTGTGATGTTCAATGTTATATTGGGTTACACATTTGCTGAGATTTATTATGGGGATGAATATACAATTTGTTCCATTTGTAATTTCTAAAATGATTGAACATGACTGACGATAGTGTTTCTGCCACGAAGTAATCAATATGTATAGTAAGATTACAGAAAGAAGGAGACATTGGAGGGAGATGACAGTGGTTAAAGCATGGTCCATTGAAAAATCTATGTCTTGAAGACTTTTCCAAGGATTGAAAGGAGTAGTTGTCGGAATTTGGTATTTAAAAGATGGTAAATCTGGATTTGCTCTTGCTCTAGTAGATTGGAGCACAATCATCATTGCAGACAAAGAACGTAAGCGAAGAAACGTATATAGAAAAGCTACTGTCGAGAATGAACTTATGGTTAAACCAGCTATGGCCAAAAAAGAGTCGAAGTTGGGCCAGGAAGACTCTGGTATGGCTGAACCATCCAGAATGGGATCAGATAGAGAACTGAAAATGACCTTTCGTTTCTTTGCTCGTTGAACCATACGAGAAAGACTGAGATGTGCTTTTTGATCTTGAGCAAGGACCGAGTCAAGTGAATGATTGAATAAGTGAAAGTGGGGGACATCTATGGTAAGAGGTTCAGGAAACGTAGTATCAGCAAGAATATTCAAATATTGTGTATCATTGAAGAATGACTGAATTAGGGCTAAGTTGATTGGATGTTCGACCGTGACTGTATCAGCTATATCAGAGCATGAAGCTAGACGAGGAGGAAAATATAAATCTTTTGTTGACAGTGAACAACGACATGGTACATTAATAACACAAAACTTACAACCTTTGCTCATTTGTTGATGAGCATTACAATCAATAGCAATTAAATCAATATCATATGCTAGTACCGAGGAAGGTGACAATTCTATTAATTGGGGCGACACAGCATCAAATTTAAAACGGAAATCACAATATTTGAATGTATTTGTTTTCTGATTTCGAAATAATGAAATCACACAACTTTCTGAAGACGCAGGGTGAAAAGCAGTATTGAATGGACAACTTATAATGTTCCTATGAGTACAAACAGCAAGTTGAGATGTGGAAAGGGATGAGTAATAATCATATGACTCAGTAATCAACAGATAATCGGGTAAATCAAGAATTTGAGATGCATGAGTTGAGGTCAGATTAACTGGTACTGGAAATGAATGAATTTTAAAAAGGTATAGGGAATCACGAAATGCTGTTATTGGAATTTTGATAGTGATATATAATTTGGAGTCATTACGTAAATATAGGAAGTTATTGTTGTGGTAGTAAGACCGTACATCATTGAATGCAACCCTGAAATTTGGAAATTGTTTTCTCAGGATATTTTGAACGTTATCAATAGTATGGGTCATGACCTTTAAGGGAACAAAATATGGTGATAGTTTTCCTTTCACTAGATCTTGCGTTGCATGTAAAAGTTCATCTAGCTGATGTTCTAAAGTATTGGTATGGGCAATTTGCTTGCTTAATAGTTTTAGCATTCTAATATAATAATGCTGAAGATTCTGTTGTGATTTTGTAAGATCATTTTCCAATTGAACAATTTCATGGTGGTTTGATTTGACTGCCGAAAATACGTTAGAAATTCTATCATTTTCAGTATGCATAAAGGAAGATAAGTCATTTTCATGCTGGCTAAATACCTTAGCTAAACTTGCCGTTTGTTTGTTGAGTGCTACCATATGATCTGCCAAGATTTGTACATCGTGTATGGTTGCAGTGCCAAACAGAGATTTTGAAAATGATCCAATAAAGCTGAACAGTGCTCTTTTGCTTCTTATGTTTTTCGTTAATGGGGTTTCAGGCAAAAGTGATTTTAAACGTTTACAAGTATTATTAAGTCGATGTGAAAATTGTGCCTTGAAAGAAAACATTGGTGTCATAACACGATGTACCACATGACACCGGGTGTCGTCGTTCATACATGTAAATTGAAATGTTGGCAAATCATTATTTGGTAGTTGAATTTCAAACGAGTGGAGCCAGTAGTCTCCAGCTAAATGAATCTCTGTTCTGTCGGTGAAGGCAACACCATAGTTCAATCTCAAGGCAGAGTCTTGAGATACAGTTGTCGCGACGAGGGTAGGAAAAACCAATGACATTAGGGTGAGGAGGAAGATGTGTCCAGTACCTACAATAAATTGATTTGTGTTACAACATGTAGAATAGCACAAAGGTTTTGGGTGAAATTGCTATAGTTCAATTTCTAGCACTATCAAACTGTGAAAATCTACATGTTATGACCCTTGTATTGTACAGTTCGTGGACACATCTTTACTTAACCTTTAGGAATTTGTAGGGGCGACGTCGTTTCTTACCTTGTGCAGTGAAGCGTTCATGAAAGGTTTTGATTGCGTCCCTAGTTATGTGTTCCTCTGGTTCCCAAGATGTCTCGTGGTAACCTTTCCATTTTACCAAATAAAAACGCTTACCTTTCTTTAACTGTTGTCTTAAGAGCTTTTCAATTGGGAAATACTGGTTTGTATCATGAGAGGTACTTACCTTTGCTGCTGTGTCGTTCCTTTTCTGTTGTTGAGGTTTTACTTCCCGATTTGGAGCTGGGGCCTGATGTGGTTCAGGTTCCTGTTCCTGAGGTTCCTGTTCCCTTTCTACATCAACTAGTCCTCGGATTGGTCCACTCGAATAATAAGGTTTCATGCGATTGGCATGCGTTTTTGAAGGTAGATCTTTCTGAGTAGTTCTATCCCTTAAACGATAAGTGTTCTTAGAGCACAGTTCACTGACAACATATGGGCCAATGTATTTTGGATCTAATTTGTGTGACTTACCTTTTGTGTTCACTTGATTTGTGATCCAAACAAGATCGCCAACATCATACAGTGGTTCCGTACTGTTGCGATCATAACGTTCTTTCATCTTTTCCTGAACAAGTTTCAGGTTACTTGCAGCAACTTCCTTTGCTATTTTGAGATTATCCATGACCTCAGTCACATAATCAGTAGCATTTTTGCCGATCCCATCTTTTGGTAAGATTGCTGTATCAAAGGGGATGTTCATTTCTCTTCCAAACAACATGTGGAAAGGTGAAAATCCTGTAGACTGAAGACATGGAGACATACGAAAGGCCATCATTATTCCTGGTATAAGTGTGGGCCAGTTTCCGTGATCAGTGTCACAGTATGTTCTCAAGGCTTGCAGAATGGTGCTGTTAGTTCGTTCACAGGTTGCATTTGACATTGGATGATAGCTGCTTGTTGTATGTCTAGTAACTTGGAAAATTTCACAGATAGCACCTACCAATTTTGAAACAAAATTGCGGCCTTTGTCAGAGACCATTGATTTTGGAGATCCATACCTGCAAAATATTTCCTGGTAGAGTACCCGTGCAACTTCAGTGGCTTCTTGAGTTTTAAGTGGGAATGCTTCACTCCATCTGCTGTAAGAATCAACAACAAGAAGGATATGTTTGTATCCGTCTGAGGTTTCAGTTAAAGGGCCTAAAAAATCAATATGTACTCTTTCAAATACATCAGTAACTGGAAGAGGGTGCAAAGGAGCTTTATTTGCATGGCGTGATACCTTAGAGGATTGACATTTCTTGCAGGATTTGACATAATCATGAACATTCTGATACATACCAGGCCAGTAGTATTTTAGTCTCAGTGCTCCATAGACTCTGTCAGCTCCTAGATGTGCTCCTCCAGCTATCGAGTCATGAAAAGATAAAAGGGCATCTTTTCTTAGAACTTGTGGAAGAGCTAACTGACGTATCAGTTTATCAGCATCCCCAGACTTCTTAACTCGAGGCTGATGAAAATGGTAGAGAACACCATTCAAAAGATCATATTCAGATGCTGTGTTCTGTATTTTCTTGCACTGGCTCTTGTCATCTGGTAGGGAGCCATCAGTAAGATACTGAATAATGCCTTTGAAATCAGGACATTTGCCTTGAATGTCTCTGATGTTTTCCCCATTGTCAGACTGGGGAATAGGATCAGTAGTTTCTGTGTCCAAAGGAGCTATCACAGGACATGGCGACTCATAGAACAAGTTAATCTCTAAGAGTTCTTTGGTTTCGGTCTCAGCTGTAGAAATCAAATTGAGGTCAGGATACTCACGGCGAGATAAAGCATCAGCATTGCAATTGGTTTTGCCAGGTCTATGAATAATTTCATAACAATATTCTTGAAGTTCTATTGCCCATCTATGTAGACGACTGGTTGTGTGCTTAATGTTTTGAAGCCAAACAAGTGCCTTATGATCAGTGATTATTTTGAAAGGTTTGCTGGTGAGATATATTCTATTTGCTTTCACGGCTTCCACAACAGCTAAACATTCTTGTTCACTAACAGTCCAATTTTTCTCATATGACTTAAGAGATCTGCCCCCGTATGAAATTGCTCTTTCTCTACCATTGTCATCTAATTGTCCTAAGATATAGCCAATAGCAGACCCTGAAGCATCAGTTGTGAGAATAAAGGGTTTGCGCATGTCAGGATAAGCTAAGACTGGGGCATTGGTTAGTTTGTTTTTCAATGTGTCAAAAGATGCCTGGCAGTCTGAGGACCATTTAAAGATTGAGTCTTTTTGCAATAAATTATTCATTGGATTGGCAATTTTTGAAAAACCTTCTATGAATTTTCTATAGTAGTTGCAAAGGCCAAGGAAGCTACGTACTTCATTAATGTTTTTTGGAGTTGGAAATGTTCTTACTGCTTCAGTTTTGGATTGATCGGTTTTAACACCATCTTTGGAAAGAATATGCCCTAAGTACATGACCTCTGTGCGAGCAAAATGACATTTACTAGGTTGCAACTTAAGATTTGCTTTGCGTAGACGATTAAAAACGGCTTGAAGATGTCCAAGGTGTTGTTCAAAGTTCTTACTGTAAATAAGAATGTCATCAACATACACTAAGCAGAAAGTCCATGTCAAACCTTGCAGTGCTTTTGCCATCACCATCTGAAAAGTAGATGGAGCATTTCTTAGACCAAATGGCATTACACGCCATGAGTAGAGACCACTCTGCGTGACAAACGATGCTTTATGGGCTGTTTCTGGGTCCATTGGGATTTGCCAAAAACCTGATGCCAAGTCCAACGTAGAAAATATCTGTGCCTGTGAATCACCTATTGCGTCTATTGCATCTTCAAGACGAGGCAGAGGGTAGGATGCAGGTGTAGTAACTTTGTTAAGAGCACGATAATCAACAGCAAAGCGGAACTCACCAGACTTCTTCTTTACCAGAACCACTGGGCTTTGCCATGGAGATGTAGATCGTTCAATCAACCCATGGTTGAGAAGTTCCTGAGTCTGTCTGTCCGTTTCAGCTTTGGCTTGTGGATTTTTCCTGTAGAAGGGCAAATGCACTGGCTTTGCGCCAGGTTGTGTTTCAATTTTGTGAGCATACAAATTTGTAACAGTAAGCTGAGATTTGTTTGCTGCAAATATATCTGAGTTTTCATTTAAAAGCTTTGAAAGTTGAATCTTTTGGTTAGAATCAAGTTCTGCTTGACTAAGATCAATGTTCACATTGGAAGGTTGGCTTACCTTTGCTGGAGATGTAGTTTCCCTTTCTACTGCTTCAATAGAGTCAACGTCCACTGATTGAGCTACTGCAATAACTTTATTTGCTGGAATGATGATTGGCTCACTTGTTGGGTTCAGTAAGGTGAAACAAGACTTCCCTTTTGATGCATTTACGATACACTTAGCTCCAGCCAGGTGTAGGTAGGTGAGCTGCGGAACTGGTTCTAAAATGAATGTTTTGCACTTACCTTTTGGTTGTTTCATTGCCACGGGGATCATCATTTCGCTTTCAGGTGGAATGGTGACAGAGGTTATTGTTTTTGCTAGGGATGATCCTACAGTGGTGAGTGGCACGACTATCAAACCATTATGAACAGAAAAAGTATGAGAGGCATAGTCGATGATGGCCCTATTGATATCAAGAAAGTCTTGTCCTAAGATGACAGAGTGTTTGACTGCTTCTAAGACTAGGAATGTATGTTCAATCAGAAGACCACCTATGCATAATGGAATAGTGATTTCTCCAAAGACTGAGTATTTTGCACCTCCTACTCCTGTTACATAAGATAGAGCACTAGCTTTCATTGTAGACAAATTTATCCCTGCTCTTTTCAAGAATGTAAGAGAAACAACAGATAAGGACGCTCCAGTATCGACTAAAGAATGACATTGCAGTTTTGATATGGAGATATTAACTGTGTTGCGTACTGATTTACAATATGCAGAGCCAATGTAAATATGCCTGTTCCTGGGGCGTCGCCCAAGAGCAGGCGCAAACCCCTATTGTTTATTCAATGGACACATGCTATACAAATGATTTGGACTATTGCACAACAAGCAAGGTATGCCTCGAGAATGACATTCATATCTATAATGACCTTGTATGCCACAATAATGACATTTACCTTTTCGATGGCTGTGCCACTGTTGTTGTTGAGGCTGTTGTGGAAGGCAGGCTTGCTGAGGCTGTTGTGCAGGCTGCTGTTGTTGCCACATCTGCTGTTGTTGCTGGGGCCATTGCTGTTGCTGCTGCCAAGGCTGTGAAGAGTGGAGCGGTCGCTGCTGCCAAGGCTGCTGAGATGGTTGCTGCCACTGAGATGGTTGGGAACCATGTTGCTGCTGCCAATGTTGTTGGGGCCGCCACTGCTGCTGGCGATGTGGCTTCTTTTGCTTAGCCGTGGATTCCAATCTCTCAGACAGCTGGCTGATTTGCTTCTGTTGTTCAGTGAGCATAGTTGCGATGGTCGTGAGGCCTGTGTCCACAGAAGCGATGGTAGGTGGTGTTGACTTTGTTGAAGCAATCGTTGCCTCTGCAAGAGTTATCTGCTGTGAGATTGCTTGCAGCGTGGTTGGGCCCTGGGGCATCACGATGGTTTTGATTGGTGTTATTAGGCCATTCAAAATTACCTGAACCAGAAATGGTTCGGGTATTTGTAATCCTTGGGTGGACTCCTGTATTCTTTCCAAGTATGTGGCCCCTGTTTCGCCCTCTCTCTGGTGGTCAGACAAGAAGGCTGTCTGCCCTGCAGGGTTGTTCACATACTTAGAAGTAAACAACTGTTTAAACTCTGCAGCCGTGGTTGGTGGTGGATTTAACGATTCCAACCAGGTGGCAGCTGGCCCTTCTAAATATAGTGGCAGGATACCTATGAAGGTGGCGTCGTTCAGCTTCTGGTGTTGTCGCCAGCAATCAATTTTCCTTATCCAGTCCCGTCCACTTGACTTGCCGTCAAATCTGGGGACCAGGTTAGTAAAAGACATGGTGTCGACTGCTTGTGACGTTGATAAAGATGGAGGTTGTTGAGACTGCTCCGGCTGTTCTTCTTGGAGACTTGGGTGTTGTTCTTCAGGATTGGGCTGTTGGTTTTGATTGTCCAGTTGTTGCTCTTGTGTAGCAGGTTGTGTCACAACTGTTCCGGTTGTCCTTGTCTGGCTCCTGGTCTCGATTGGGTAGTTGGTAGGTTGGTAAGTAGCCATGTACCAGACCGAGTTTCTCTACCACGTATTAACAAGGTTTTAGCCACTTCTATGACTTGTGGCTAACAACCTGTTTTTCAACTTGTGGCCTTCAGTTTGGGGAATTAGGCTCGGTAGAGATGGCTACCCACAACACTACACAACAACACCAAGACCTAGTTGGATGAAGGAAAAACCGTTAATCTTTTATTCAAATAACATATATACAATACACACAGCAAGTCATAATAAGTATATAATGGTAATAATCATAAATGGATAGACATGTCAATCAGAATACATTGAGCTCATCATATTTACAGAAGGTACGTACATCGAATACAATCATCATTATCATTGACTTGTACACAGGGATATATTATCCTGTTCAATATTCAATTCATCATTAACAGTATTGTCACATCAAATATACTTTAACAATATTCCAACAATAATCACATATTCATATCCTATGTCCGGCTCTTTCATAACCATAAACCAAAAGCACACTTTTATTCAGCTTCTGCTGTCTCTCATATTAATGAACTCATATATCAAGTATAATCAGTTCAATAATTAGTTAGCTACGATATACAATGAACTCACATATCACGCATAATCAGTTCAATAATTGGTTAGCTACGATATACAAGTAAAAGGCAAATATTTCAACGTCAACATCATATTTTATACACACTAGCTGAATACATCAGATACAGTCATAATGGTCGTCATTTCAGTAATTAAGAAACACAAATATATTTGAAAGCAGTTAAAATTAGACTCACCTAGTTGGATGAAGGAAAAACCGTTAATGCTTCCTTAGCAAACGTTCCCCTATATATACCCCATCCATAGGTGAATCGTGCCCTAATTATTCCTAAAGAATTGTATAACATGTCTAGATATTTAGTTGATAACTAAATTTCATGCATAAATGTCGGGCGACAAGCAGCTTTAAATGACGTGTATTACAGTGTTACTCAATTCTCAAAGTTCATAAACCGTGATAGGCTAGCTTTAATTATCTCATTATTCAATTCTGGACAGCTGACCTTTATACATATACTATCAGCGATGTATGTCCAACGGCGCATGAACTTACTACATATTAATGTCAATATTTAGAGATTTGTTCTGATATTTAACTGTAGAGAGAAAACGTTTAAACGCACCATATTAAAAATAAATTTCTTTCAATTCCTAAGAAATTTCCCATGTTAATATAATTACAAGAATACGGAAACACCAACTTCCAGTGGATAATCTTGGCATCAAACTAGGAGGACAGGAAATAAAGTATAACAAGCATCCAAAAATTCTTGGTCTCACTCTTGACCCCACACAAACATGATCAAAACACTCCGACCTCCTCGTAGAGGCCTGTACCAAGAGGCTTGAACCTCATGAAAACCATTGCCTCGCAGCACTGGGGCGCAGATTTCTCTATATTAAGAACATTCTATTTGGCATATCTCCGAAGCAAGATGTGCTACGCCATGGAAATTTGGTCCTCATGTAGTTCAAGTAATCAAAACAAACTAGAAAGAATCCAAAATGCCGCCCTCAGGATGATTTGTGGTGCCCTAAAGACAACGTCAGTTTCGGCACTTGAAATATAAACAGATATCACCCCTTTGAATATTTATATTGAATCAGCTGTCCTGAACAAACGCATCAAACAACATTTCCATCCAAAGGAGTCACCAGGAGTCATCGAGGATAATCCAGCTCCCAATAGCTTCTTCCAGAGATCAGAGCTACTTCTGAGGCAAAGGAACATTGTCCTACCAAATGAAAAGAAAGTTGACTTCCAACAAACAGCCATCATGAATGACCAACCACCATAGATGTGGTCTCCTCCTTCCATAGAGTTGAATCTTCCAGCCAAGGCATCCAAAAGGGAAATTCCAGAGCGATTGCATCAACTCTCTCTGGAACTCATTCATGATAAGTATCAGGACCATTCAAAGATCTACACAGATGGTTCTCTCGACCTTTCTGCTGAGCGAGCAAGAGCGGGAATATATTTTCATTACTCTGGTGAAGAATCCATTATTCCACTTCCTCCCAGTTCCATCTTAGAGGCAGAAATAGTTGCCATTGAAAGAGCTCTTCCAGCAATAACAACAGCAGATGCACCTGACGCCAAATATGTTATTCTCACAGACTCAAAGTCTTCGCTGCAAACCATTTCATCCTACAAGCCAACGGACTACTTCCACCTCTGCAGTAGGATCAATCAACTGCTGTCAGCAAATAAAGGAATGGTTACTCTCAAATGAATCCCTAGCCATGTTGGCACCTCAGGGAACGAAAAGGCAGATATCCTGGTCAAGATGGCGGCAAACTGTGGACCAGTCAACAAACCAGTAGTAACAATTCCGCTGTTAATGGGTGCAGTGAAATTATCAACCAACAGCTATGGGTAGATAATTGGAACAATGGGTTAACCGGAAGACAATAGCATCAAATCCAGTCTAAACCAAGCAATGTTCGTTACACAAATGTTAATCACAGGGATCAAGTCCTCATCAGCCGGATAAAGTTAAATCACTATCTTTGTCAAAGCTTTCTGCACAAATTCAATCTTGCCACCAGTGCTGCATGTCTACTGTGTGACTCAGGAGAGGAAACCATCCACCATATCATCTTTGATTGTCAAGAACTTCAAGGTGCAAGGACATTTGTCACTAGTGCTACCCTGTCTGAACTTCTGACAAATCAAAACAACTCATGGAAAAATATTGTCCTATTCAGAGAGAGGGAAAAGAGGATACGTGCCAGAGCGAAAAATGGCTGATGGACTAACCTACTCAATAATAATACTAATTTGCTTAAAAAATTTAGTTTTTTATGTTATATTTTTATCAAGCATATTATATTTAAAAGACTATTCCTAGATGTAACTATGAACCCTCTGCTGCAAATAACCCACAAGGTACATTAAAATCCTTTTGGTTTTGTTCACAAAAGAGAGTCAAAATGACTGACCGAAAACACATGATGACTGAAAACAGATGACTTGACGAAATTCGATTTCTGCACCTGACACCCGGCAGCCACAGTTCAGCGCCAGTTAATGCGTTGGTCTCTCCTTATAATGCTGAGTGTCAATTAAGCAAGGCAGCAACAACTCCCACCTTTTCTTGTCTTTTGGTATGACACGACCGGGAATCTAACCCCGGTCTTACGGGTGACGAGCGGACACTCTACCACTGAGCTACGCCCCGGTAGTTTGTGATATTTTTAAAAGTTTGGACAAATTGAAAGTTTATAAGGGTCATTAAGGTACGACACATTTACAGAAAGGCTTGGACATAAGTCATCTGCAACCAAATTTGGCCTTGTCAAATGTCAACAAAAAGGGTTACCATTTCCTTGTTACTTTCCGAATATTTTGAAAATGGTGCTAAACAAATATAACAAATAATATTTAACAATGTCAAGTAGACCCAAATTGAAAATGCGTTTATATACCCTAGCTTACTGGCCAATTAGGATACAGTTATCTAAAAACTCTCAATATCACTAAGGATTTCTGCATCTGCCACAATTTTACTATTTAACCTTCACGATGACAAATCATTGTAGAAACTAAGATGTTAAATGATATCGAACAGTTTTGTTTTTCAACGTTGTTGAGCTCCAATATCGATTGTCAAACCTTGTTTTCAGCATGGGTGGGATCGGTTGCCTACGGTCTGTCCATGGCGGTAGGTCCCTTCGTGAGTATGATGGTGTTCCGGCTCGGTAACAGGTGCGTGATGATGCTGGGTGGAACAGTGTGCGCCCTGTCCATCCTCGCCTCATCCTTTGTCACCTCAATATCCCTCCTCTTTCTGACCTTCTCGGTTTTCTTTGGAATAGGTATGTATAACAAGAGACATTGAAATCGATACATCATTCTTTAATTCGTTGAAATCTCATTAAAATCAGACGTATATCATCCTTCCTTTGAAATCTCATTGAAATCAGATGCATACCATCCTTACTTCGTTGAAGTCTCATTGAAATGAGATGAACCACATCCTTATTTGTTGAAACATCATTCGGGATGTTATGTAAATACAACTGAAACCATCACTCATACCCCTCTACATGTACGTGTCTTATCTGAGCACACCGTAATGGTCTTTTCAGGTGACCTATGTTCTTTCAGTTGTACGGACGTTATATAAGATATCAAAGTCATTGAACTAAACGAGCGTTGATTGTTTTGGTTATGTTAAAGATTAAATTGTGATAAGAAATCGGCAAGGAACAATTAAGTTCACCAACTTAGAATAGCTCCTTATCGATATGTTAATATGTAATTTATACTTCATACAGATGACAGTGATAATGCAGTGAAAGAAAAGAAGAGCTGTACTAGTATATGCAACTTACAAACATTCCATCATTCTTTCTAAAGGCACTGGACTTTGCATCACGCCGACCATGACGATTGGACAGGAGTATTTCGACAAGTATGCCAGCATCTCCGTGGGGATAATGACCGCCGGAAGTTCGGTTGGGACGCTGATCACAGCACCTCTTGCCCAGACCCTAGTTCGCGCCTTTGGCTGGAGGAACACCTTCCGGTTCTTTTCTGGCACATGCGCACTAACCGTCATTTGCAACATACTCATACGGCCCATCTCGGTCCGGAAAAGAACCCCTACCGAGCGGCTTCGCTCCTCGCCAGCACGACGTCTCATGGAGGAGCTAAAGTTGTGGAAGAATCGAGTGTTCGTGGTGTGGACGGCGGCCATCACGTGCGTCATGTTCGGGTACTACATCCCGTACGTGCATCTGGTAAGTTCGACCTTCATAACTTATGGTGTCATCATTGATCCGCCAACTTTATGTACTTAATTACTTATGTTTGCAATAGATAGAATAAAATATGTTGATTGATATCGCCGAACCCCTAACATGTGGCTCCGTATTCAATCATTCGTGTACAATGTATGTTCTTCACAAGATAACATACTAATATTCTTGTTTTAATGTTTTTCCCTAAAAAATGATTATGCTGACTTTGGTCTAGCTCCCTTACTCAATGTTTGCTACACCGGGAGCAAGTCCCGACGAAAATAACATCGCCCAGTTCTCTGTCACAATAACATTTAATCAATAACCCTTCCCCTTTTCCCAGGTTTCCTACGCAGTTGACAACGGTATCACGGAGGAGCAGGGGTCGATGCTGGTGATGATACTGGGTGCTGTGACCGCCACGGGTCGGGTACTGTTCGGCAAGGTGGTCCAGTATGGCTTCCTGAACCGTCTGCACATGCATCAGCTCTCTATGGTCATAACTGGGGCAGGGACCATGCTCCTGCCTCTCATCACGTCGTTCGGTGGTCTCGCTGTGTACGTCATTATCGTCGGCCTCGTCGACGGGTGCTACGTGGTCTTGTTGCCCCTGCTGACGTGTTCTTTGGTTGGCTCCGAGCAGGCTGTACTTGCCTGGGGCTTCCTCATTGGAACATGTTCTATAACCTTTACTCTGGGGCCTCCTGTTGCTGGTGAGTATTATAGCATTGCCTTCTTTTATCGAAATATATGAATATTGCTCTGTCAAGTATCTTTGAATAACGATTTCTGGTTTTATGATGTAAAATTGGATTATATTAGCTATTAAGGTTCTGGTCGCTGGTGAGCATAATACATTAAAAATATGAATACTTTGGTATTTTATAACATGCCTTTTGGGATCAATGATATCAAATTTTGAATTCTGACGTCATAAGTTTTACAAGTTCTTAGTTACATGTATGAGCTAGTTGTTTTTCTTGCACTAAAACATGATCTGTAAGAATCATTTGACGAAAAAACAACAATTCTACAATGTTTATTTTGTTCATTTCAATTACTTTGTAGGTTTCATTTACGACGCTTATGGAAGTTACAACGTGGCCTTCCATGTGGCAGGACTGCCAATCCTGACCGGAGCGCTGATCCTGTTCCTCATCCCGTGGGCCCAAAGAACATCTCGCTCCTCAAGCATCATAAAGGTCATCAGTGTAGTCCAGATGCACGACGAGGAAGATGCCTCAAACGTCGACTTCATCACGCTATCAAAGTGCAGCTCCGTCATGGACCATGACGACGACCCATCGGACACCAACGTCGCAAACAGCGTCACAGACACCGACCTCAACGGCCTCTACTTCAGTGACATAAACCAGGATACTGTTGTTCCGAGATCTCCAGACGGCAGAAGGGCTCTCAGAGAGGTGGACTTTGCTCTCTCTGCTCTGCAAAAAAGCGACCAGGTTCTGTCTAAGATGCTCGGAGCTGGGAAGAAGGGGTCCAGTAAAAGACGAGAGATTCCAAATCAAACTGAAACTAGACGTTCTCCGTCAGCATCTTCAGGAAAGGTTATCTTAATTTTTGATCGACTTTTTTTGTCTTCTTGAGTCTTGATAAATACTAATATTCTTATAAGGTTCAAAACCAATTCCTAAAAGATGATTTTTTACTGATTTATTCTCTATCTACATCCTCTTCAAGCAAACTAAATTTCATCGTCCATTTACGTCCTGAAGGGATATCTTACGGATATTCAACCTTTTTATATTTCACATCAGCAATGTTTCCTTTTTATTCTTATGAAATTAACAAGCATATACCAATAACATATTGTTGCGTTCCTTTTACTACCATATAAGAATTCATAGCAAAATGTTTAAATTTAGGACGACCTACCTTTCGGTCAACCTGGGCCCAGTGAAATAAATGAGTGTTGAACAACCGGGCCCACATTTACCTTAACATTGAAATGTTCCATTTACATATACCCGTTCTGCAGATATGTTATTCATATATTTATACCCTTTGCATTTCAGGGGAGTGTTCGCAAGAGTAATGTGATCAACATATCATCTGCCTCTGCGTCTCCCAGACATGCTGCATCACACACCCAGTCAGGTGCTCGAGACAGGAAGCAAGCGAACGTGGGTGTCCAGGCGGACATAGTTTCAGTTGATAGCCGTGCTGTCACACCTTCACAGTCGGGTCTTGGTTCAGACCTATCCCTTCACTGCTTCCACCCAACTGCAAGTGCTCTCTATCAAGCTATCCTCGTCCTTGAGCAGCAACAGCAACAGCAGCAGCTTCAGATGAGCTACCAATCCGGAATCGCCTCTGAAAGCAGCAGAGCGTCAATGTCCAGTGGAAACAATCCGACTACTCCGCTTCTTGAAGAGTTTGTTAGTGGTCAGCTTGAGAGGCTTATCGACTCTTTACGTAGCCCCAACCGTCAGCAGTTTGAAAATATTCGAAGTCAGCATAGCTCAGGTATGCAAAACCCATTAGTTGAGGCACAAGACAACTTTACATCTGGTCCAAGTATTTCAGGACCATCATCTCGCACATCAAGGGGAAGCTACCAATCTCGTCTGCCGTCTATCCAGACCAAGTCTACAAGCACCCAGACGGACACAGTGAGAACAACAGAAGATGAGCAAAATGAAAACCTTTCGCCAAGTCGAGATGAATTACCCACATCAGAGCAGAGCATGACTTCAAGCACTGCGAACCTGCAAGAAGGTTTGCGAATAGGAACTGGATCAACTCCTGTTGACATCCCTAGCATACCCATTCTGGGAGAAGATTCAGAAGTGTTTTCGATGGACCCTTTGAGTCCATTTGGGAGTCCTCCTTCTGATATTTCACGCATTCCCCCACCACCACCACCTCCCGGTTCTCAACAAGAAACAAAGCATGCCGCGAAAGTTGCGTCTTCTGAAAGTCCAAACCACATAACAATATGCGACAATGGAGCTGTTTTTCCAATGGACCAATCTCCTCAAGGAATCACACGCAACACAATCACTGAAACTCTTCCATCACCTCAGCCTGATACTAGCGCCCAAGCTGGTACATCGATGCCGAAAGAAACTCCATCCTCAAAGACACTTATTGTATCAGATGGGATATTCAAAATGGACGAAGATCATTTTGGTTATGCACCAAAACTGAAGTCTTGTACAGAGACCCAGGATGATGTGGTTGACGAGTCTCCCTCAAACACAAGCACGCAGGCTACAGCCCCTTCCCCTGTTCCGATGCAAACGGGTCGCTTCACAGTTGATACAGTGTATCTTTCAGACGATGATAGTGATAATATTCCAACCATTCCCCCGCCTCCCTCCTCCGTCAACCGTCAAGGCGAGAGACGTCATCGTGCCTCTGGGGAAGATTCCTTGTTGATTGAACTTTCAGACGATCAGCAAATAGGCGCTGTTGGTATTTCTCCATGTGACCTCTCCAAGCATTCGAATAAGTCTGCTGAAAGTGATGAGTTTGAATGCGACCTCTTAGCAGCGTGTGGTGATAGTTCGTCTGTGGAGACCACCGTCCATCATGAAGATGTTATGTTTCATTTGGACACACTCAATGACGTAACTTCCGCCGCTCCAGACCAAACAGCTTCCGGCGACTCAGTGGAACTTGTTCAGAGAGGACTAGACGGATATAGTACACAGGATCCGAACGAATAGATATAGAAAATGTTTTATAGCCGTTGCACGAGAGGATCATGTATCGTGTTATGTGAAATCAGTTCTCCTAATTGTTTCTGAATGAAATAATTTCGAGTATACTTATGGTTATATATTTTAAATCAAATAAATAAACTTTATGTAATCGTCGTCATTTTGTTCAAAGCTATCGCTTCATTCAAATCATTTTCTGTTATATATCGTTAAGGACCTTATATCTATCCAATCAAATTATACTAATATTACGATCATTTTAACTCTAATCAATATTTGAAGAAATATAAATGGTTAACAAGGCACATACAAATGGGGTTTCTGTGCTTGGAATGCATAATCGCTTTTAAGAAATGTACTTATATATATATAGTTACGTATTTTGATGATAAGGTGCGAAATCATAACAGAGTCGGTTTGGTAAAATACCTGAGTTGTAATCTATGTTGTGCATTGTAGCGTTTTACATTCTTTGCATTAATTAACTAATTCAATTCCATTTCAATTACATTCAATATCGGAGATTTCTCAACACATATGTCACAAAGTTTACCTTGATTTAATGTCTTAATGAGTGAGTTTCTTGATTAATTTTATACATAAATTTCTAATAGGATGATATTTACATGACACATATTACGGACAGGTCCTCGGCATGCCAGAAACAATTAATTCCCCAAGAGAATCACGGGGTCAAAATTCTAAAATTCGGAATTTCCAGTTTCTGCAATTTATTTTCAGTTGAACACTTTTTGTCAAGATTAGCGTAACTGGTAAACATTATGATACATCTTACCTTTAAAAAAAAGTTGTAGTCCTTCTGATATTTCAATAGACGCTTTTTGGAAAACGAATATACCTATATTCATTACGCTGTCCCACAACGTAAGTGTATAATAATAATTAAAACTTAACTTGTAGCTGAACAACAGAAATATTATACATATCATATGCGTATCTAAACAGGAACTCTTGAAGGTTATCTGAGAGATTGCCGTTGTAAGTTCAAATGGTAGACTGTCCCACAAGATGGGGGCTATTATCGAAAATGCCCGATCAGCAAGTTTAGTTAATGTCACCGGCACAGAGAGATTCAGCATGTCTTGAGATCGGAGATTCCGTGTTGGTTTATGCCTGAATCAACTCTTTTAGGTAGGAAGAGGAGTTGTCCATATATAAAGCAGCATAGGTCAGTGTCTTTCCAGTGATATCTACAGTGATCTCCAAAAAACATTATCAGACAGACAGGTTTTATTTAGTAGTAAGGCTCAGTGGCCCAAAGCACAATTACAATATAATTTGAAATACTTTTGTCACCTGAAATAGACAGAGGTTTTAATTTACACGTGATTTTAAAATGGACATCAATCATGTTGTTAAAATAGCAGCAGATTTGATAAATTCATCAGTGTTAGAATTAAGAAGGTTGTACATTGTTTGTGGGTTAACATAATCATAATTTAAACAGAAAAGGCGTCGCAAACTAACAATATGTGGAACTCGTCTTCTATTTGACCAGAAGAATAATACGAACATGATGAATAAGCTAATCCATCTTTATCTGTTTTATATTTTTGTATTTTCAAGTCATGAAGTGAAATTCTAAACCTACAAAAATTCTTTCAAGACCCATGAGTGAATTGTTATTTAGAACCCTTATATAATTTTCCGGTCCGAAAATCGATTTACAACGTGAGTAAAAACTAATAAATCCTGAATTGAATGCTGCGAACTCGTCCTTAATAAATATATATATCTTTAATTCGTTGCTCAAACATTGACAGAAATGTTTGTCTATTACCATCTTGATTAAACCAAGCATAAGAAAATCCGCTTGAAAATATTATCCCCCTTACATCTGAAGCCCATGAATGATTTCCACGTTCACCAAGTGATAACAATAATTTATTGATTGAGCATTGATGGGCGTTACGATACTCAGGCATTCTTATAAGTTTAATCCAATATTTTATAACTCTCATATGACCTTAACATATACCAAAGTACGGCTTTATTAGAAGCAAAGAGGCAGTAGCACGTTTTTAGGGGGAATATAAGGTGATGTCAATAAAATGAAAATTGATGGTTCCAATTGAAAGACAATGTATTTCAATTCTATCATATTGCAATAGCGAGATCCCCAAAGTTCCGATTCATATGATAAAATTGGTGATATCTTTGAATCAAAAATTAAAAACACCGAGTCATCAGAAATGAAGTTGTTCATTTCATAAGATGTATACCTACTCGAGGCGACACCTTTTGGGTCATGACCAAGTTTTATAAACAATGTTTTCTAAGGCAAATAAATAACAACAATAAATACATACTCTTGGAACAATCTCAGCTTCCACCATAATATAGAGCTCTTAGTTATTTCAAAAATGTTAAAATATAACGTAAACTCTTAATCTTCAAAAATATTGCAAAAATATTATATAATAATTATTATATTATTATTATTTCATAAATTAACCATCTTCTCAATGTACATACTCACGCTGTCTTATTGGTGTAACATACATCTAATCTCCTATTATGGAGGAAATTAAGATAAAGACTAAGTAAGTTTCTTAGTTTTTGGCGTGCATGAATATTTGCAAAACTGTAAAAATGATCAATCTAGTTAAAACTAGCTGTAATGTTATCGTCCCCTAAGCCCGTAACGTAAGGACTTAGGGGACGATAACATTACAGCTAGTTTAACTAGATAGTAAAAATGACCAACTGCTTACAAAATGAAAGGTCATTGCACTTTCAGTTTTCTACGGATTTCATTATGACGCTTCATCGTCCAGACTTAATCGCATAAAAGCTCATCCAGATCACTGAACAAAATGTACTGTTTGCATTTATCAGGGATGAAAAGTTGAGAGACAGCAAATTTCAGATTGTCTTTTTTCACGGATCTTCTAACTGCAAGCCTCGCACTGTGTAGTAGAGGCGCAACCTGATACTTTGTACGTCGGTACCACTGGAAGAAATGGTCTAGTTCCTGCAATGGCGCCAGGATTGACTCGATATTCGAACTGGGTCTGTGGCCCATCAGAACAAGCACTTTCAATAAGAGCGAGTGGACTTCCTCATTTGGACGCCTGAATAGCAGTGAAAGACAGTAACAAAGGCCTTTGACCGAGTTGCAAGACCGCATGGTTTCTAGTGCAAACCAGGTTTTTGTCTCTGTTTCAGGCAATGTGGTTATTCTGGCGGAGAATCTGTTAATCTGAGGCTGATTTAAGTCTCCATTGAGAGCCGCTAAAAAGGCACCTACACGCGTATTCGCAGGGCGGCGTTGCGCGTGACAAGGGGAGATAATTCCCAAAACGATGCGTTCCGGAAGAAGTGTAGAGAAAACATCGTCTGTTGTGGCCCCCTTAACTTTTGCAAAGGGATCTAAACGCCCATATGCAATCGGCCACAGTTTCCCAATTTCAACATCATTGGAGAGCATACGAGAGTAACATTCAAATGCTTGGAAGCGTATGATATTGAGCATAATTTTCTGCTTTACTTGGTTCCCAATTTCAACATCATTGGAGAGCATAAGAGAGTAACATTCAAATGCTTGGAAGCGTACTTGGTTCCATTTACAGTCAAGGAGCATTGCTAACACGCCTGCAAGCTTTTCAGGCTTCCTCACCAGACAAGCAAAAGAACTCCTTGTCAAGAGTTTGCGGATGAACACATGGTCGTTCTCAAGGAGAGTCCTCTCGAGCTTTGCAAGTCGGCTCTGGACACAAGCTGGGGTTGCGAAAAGATAGGACTCCATGGCGGCCACGACCTTGTCTCGTCCTTCCATTGAAGCAGCGTTTGAAGGCTCGCTTAGCTAGACATCTCTCTGGAATACAAAGGGTTCACATGATATAAATTGAAGCAATACTTGGAAACATGCTTGGGTCCCAACACGAAACAGTCGTAGGCTTAAGCAAAACCAGACCAAGATTTTGGCTCTGCAGGTATGACAAGTGTAAGTGGAGAATGAGTAAGACATAGTATCACCATAAGTCTGAATTTGCATCCTTTCCTAGAAAATATAACGGCCATCAACCTTCAGGAAGGATGTGCATTGCATTTCATTCCATTTCATCAATATTGTTCCTATTGAAAACTTGAAAATGGAGTAATGTTTTAAGTGACAAACTATCGGTGTAAATGATCGAGTGACATATAACAAATGTTTTCAATAGTATTATCCTATAAAAAGTACTGAATGTTCTTGAAATA
Organism: Steromphala cineraria; assembly: GCA_916613615.1. NCBI lineage: Eukaryota > Metazoa > Mollusca > Gastropoda > Trochida > Trochidae > Steromphala > Steromphala cineraria. Next base: position 32,605,484 of record OU744725.1, on the reverse strand, counting down.
ATAACTTTACTACTTAAGTTCAGTAGAATATTAATTTGCCAACTGCCAAGTTATGTTGCTTGATCGGTTGCCGGTCAGTGATGTTCAAACTCTTTTGGTCACTGACTCAGCCTTTTGGTCAAATTTGAACAATGTATATCGGTTACCTTTAGATTAAGATGCCATCGACTGAAAGACGTTTAAGCTTTATCTTATATTTCACATTTTCGATTCCTATTTCAAGTGTTGAAAGTATTTGAAGCGTTGAAGTTGGAGTTTAACTCCGTTTCGGTAATATTTCAGTCATAAGAGGCGGTTGAAGTGATGAAGACTGATGGCTTTTATGGAGCTTGACAACCACATTAGAATATGTGTCAAAATGTCGCTATACAGATATTATGTGATCATTTTTAGCTCATCTGGCCTGTAAGGCCCGATGGGCTTATGGCATGGCATGGTGTCCGGCGTCCGTCCGTCCATCCGTCCGTCCGTCCGTAAACTTTGTTGAATTTCGACTTCTTCTCCAGAACCATAAGGCCTAGAAAGCTGAAACTTTGTGTACAGACTCCTTGGCTAGTGAGGATTATAAATTGTAGCTTTGGTTGCCCTGTGACCCCTAATAAGGGCCACAGGGGCCAAGCCCTAAAAACCTATTGTCATCTTCTTCTCCAGAACCATAAGGCCTAGAAAGCTGAAACTTTGTGTACAGACTCCTTGGCTAGTGAGGATTATAATTTGTAGCTTTAGTGGCCCTGTGACCCCTAATAAGGGCCACAGGGGCCAAGCCCTAAAAAACTATTTTCATCTTCTTCTCCAGAACCATAAGGCCTAGAAAGCTGAAACTTTGTGTACAGACTCCTTGGCGAGTGAGTATTATAAATTGTAGCTTTGGTGGCCCCGTGACCCCTAATAAGGGCCACAGGGGGCACGCCCTGAAAACCTATTTTCATCTTCTTCTCCAGAAGAATAAGTCCTAGGAAGCTGAAACTTTGTGTACAGACTCCTTGGCTAGTGAAGATTATAAATTGTAGCTTTGGTGGCCCTGTGACCCCTGATAAGGGCCACAGGGACCAAGCCCTAAAAACCTATATACATCTTCTTCTCCAGAAGCATAAGGCCTAGAAAGCTTAAATTGTCCTTGACAAGTGAGGAATTTGAATTGTATGTTTGGTGACCCTGTTGCCCCTTATAAAGGAACGTCCTTAAAATCTATTTTCATCTTCTCCTCCTCCTGAAGTATAAGGCCTAGAAAACTGAAACTTGTCGCCTATATACTTAACTTTATGGTTGGTGACCCTGTGGCCCCTACAATGAGGGAATCACATTGGCCACACTCTACAGCATAATTGATAATGAAGCCTGATGAGCTACAGAGCCAATGGCTCTATTTTTGTCTTTATATTCTATATATTTTCCTACTAATTTATCTCTAGATACCTTTCAAAGTCTTAAGATGTATGTGCTAATTCAAATTCGGAGCATCTCACACGTCTTGTTTATTCGCTCCTCAAATGCCAAAATTTACTATCTTTTCTTGTTTCAATTATCATCCAGCAAAGCAAACATGTTCAGATGCCAAAAGTATATGTTATATTGACAATAATACTAGTTATGTGACCTACCTAACACTAAGAACCAATTTCTTTGTCTGTCATCGGTTAGTTTCCAAAATAACGTTAGACACGCTAGAAATCCATTTGAATAAAATAAGTATTAAAGTCAATTCATTACTTTTCAATCAAATCACACTTTTATCAAAATAGGTGTTAAACAGACAGCTGGATAAGCAATAACTGTAATAAAAAATATTAATGGGATAATAAGAGTTAAGCAGGACGCTTATGAGATATGGTCTATGAAACCTATTGTATTTCTAATCCATACAAAACTTCCTTAAACAATAAAATTCAAACGGAAAGCTTATCAGTCGAGGAATGATAGTTAAAGGGGCAGTAGCACGTTTTTTGACAATTTTATATTTTAAATTTTTCACTGATAACTATAAGTTAATGCTAAATGTATTACTTTGATAGTATCATAAATCTCATAACACAAACCAATCATCCGTAGTCAGAGAACAAAGTATGAGGATTCACATAAAATCCATTGGCAGCCATTTTTGTGTGAACACCTTTAATTCATTTTGTGTAAGAAAAGGAATCGCATGGCTTAACTTTACATTGTATATTTGATTTATTACTGCTCCATTTAGTTTTTATACATTGTCTAAAGATTGAAACCATTTATTTTCATTTTCCTGACATCACCTTATATTCCCCCTAAAAACGTGCTACTGCCCCATTAATAGTTGACAACATGAACATATAAATAGCTCGTTATCTATTACATGATAATTTCAACAGATCCACTCAGATCAACTCTGTGTCATTTAATATGAGATAACGTGTAATAACGTGAATATAAATATGCAATTTGTATGTACATGTAATTTTCGAGATACGTTTCTGTTCCTTGTCAAAATAAATGTTTAATTATCTCAGAAATAAAACACACTTTGAAATATGATGATATCATGTCAGTCTGATTAAAATCGACTGTGATTCGAAGAATATAAGTGTAAAAATATTATCTCTAGTGGGGTTCGAACCACACCCAGCCCGGCTTTACTCTCATTCACCCAGCCCGGCTTTACTCCAGACGGAGAGGATATCCCGAATGGTTCGAGCCCCGATAGAGACAATACTTTTGATATTTTTCGGAGCACGGTCGATTTTAATCAGACTGATATCATGTTTATTTAATACATTACTTTCATATTGAATATAATAATGTTTTGGGGATAATTTTCTGCTCTTTGTCAAAATATATCTAAAGTTTTCTAATTAAGAAAAGAAAAACATATTTTTTTCAGTCAATATTGTATAAGATAGCAATATCATTTAAAGTGAAACTTGAATAGTGAATATAGGTATTTTTCATGTTATCGGGATATTTTTATCAAATATATCTACAATTATCTCATTGTGTCAAAATACATTACACATATACACATATTTGTCTCTTTTTTTAAAAGACATTTAAATGAAAACTTCTACTAACCCGAGAAAGATGAAACAATTGTTGAACGTGTCTGTAGGATAATGCTAACTATAATCAGTCGGATACCCGTATCTATCACTTCAACGCGCACCAGGATCTAATAATAGCAACGAAGGTAGGAGTCACGTACTAACAACGAGGTGTTGAAAAAATAACCAACAACAAACATCATACATTAATTGTTTTACATGACATAACTTTAGACAATCAAAAGCTTTTATAATACTTACTACTGTATATATCAGGATGAATCAAGCCCCCTCTGTATTGACTGTCGATACAGATATCAATCAAAATTTTGTAAACATGTCAACATGAAAAACTTCCGGGTTTGACCTGAATAATACAGGGTGTATCAAATACATTGATAAAGTGGAGACAATCACTGTAAAATCTTATTCTGCTGATCAGTTATCGTGCAGACGCACTCTAATGATAATGACAATTAGGCTATCTATACAAAAAAGTTAAAACAACCGTATGATTTGATAAAAACCTGATGATATAAAGTTAAGGCAGAAGACTCTGACATATGAGGTTGGATGAAAATGAAGAAGGCATCCAAGAATTTTCACCGTAAGATGATTTTGAAGAACTGAGAACTATTGTAACAGATTACCTTGCAAGAAGATATATGTGCCACCGTAATCAGATGGTAGATATACATACGGCTTGTTGGTTGCTATCGTCGTTGTTTGTACCCTTGCAGGCTTTATCCGCTCTAAACAATATGTCGGTCCCTTAACAATCTCATAAAGTACGAACCGGATAGCTCGCTGCAGGCTTTATCCACTCTAAACAATATGTCGGTCCCTTAACAATCTCATAAAGTACGAACCGGATAGCTCGCTGTACGCTAGGGAACCCTTGCAGGCTGTATCCACTCTAAACAATATGTCGGTCCCTTAACAATCTCATAAAGTACGAACCGGATAGCTCGCTGTACGCTAGGGAACCCTTGCAGGCTGTATCCACTCTAAACAATATGTCGGTCCCTTAACAATCTCATAAAGTACGAACCGGATAGCTCGCTGTACGCTAGGGAACCCTTGCAGGCTGTATCCACTCTAAACAATATGTCGGTCCCTTAACAATCTCATAAAGTACGAACCGGATAGCTCGCTGTACGCTAGGGAACCCTTGCAGGCTGTATCCACTCTAAACAATATGTCGGTCCCTTAACAATCTCATAAAGTACGAACCGGATAGCTCGCTGTACGCTAGGGAACCCTTGCAGGCTGTATCCACTCTAAACAATATGTCGGTCCCTTAACAATCTCATAAAGTACGAACCGGATAGCTCGCTGTACGCTAGGGAACCCTTGCAGGCTGTATCCACTCTAAACAATATGTCGGTCCCTTAACAATCTCATAAAGTACGAACCGGATAGCTCGCTGTACGCTAGGGAACCCTTGCAGGCTGTATCCACTCTAAACAATATGTCGGTCCCTTAACAATCTCATAAAGTACGAACCGGATAGCTCGCTGTACGCTAGGGAACCCTTGCAGGCTGTATCCACTCTAAACAATATGTCGGTCCCTTAACAATCTCATAAAGTACGAACCGGATAGCTCGCTGTACGCTAGGGAACCCTTGCAGGCTTTATCCACTCTAAACAATCTGTCGGTCCCTTAACAATCTCATACAGTACGAACCGGATAGCTCGCTGTACGCTAGGGAACCCTTGCAGGCTGTATCCACTCTAAACAATATGTCGGTCCCTTAACAATCTCATAAAGTACGAACCGGGTAGCTCGCTGTACGCTAGGGAACCCTTGCAGGCTGTATCCACTCTAAACAATATGTCGGTCCCTTAACAATCTCATAAAGTACGAACCGGATAGCTCGCTGTACGCTAGGGAACCCTTGCAGGCTGTATCCACTCTAAACAATATGTCGGTCCCTTAACAATCTCATAAAGTACGAACCGGATAGCTCGCTTTACGCTAGGGAACCCTTGCAGGCTGTATCCACTCTAAACAATATGTCGGTCCCTTAACAATCTCATAAAGTACGAACCGGATAGCTCGCTGTACGCTAGGGAACCCTTGCAGGCTGTATCCACTCTAAACAATATGTCGGTCCCTTAACAATCTCATAAAGTACGAACCGGATAGCTCGCTTTACGCTAGGGAACCCTTGCAGGCTGTATCCACTCTAAACAATATGTCGGTCCCTTAACAATCTCATAAAGTACGAACCGGATAGCTCGCTTTACGCTAGGGAACCCTTGCAGGCTTTATCCACTCTAAATTGCTCGTGGAGTGAACACATAGATGACATAGCTAAAAAAGTCTCACCAATGGTAAATTGTCTCAGAAGTTTAAAATACCGTCTAAAACGAAAAACATTGGAAACCATGTACAAGCAATTCGTATTGCCAGTGTTCGATTATTGTAGCCATATATGGGACAACTGTACCAAACAACAGGCCGATTTACTCGAAAAACTCAACCTTGATGCTTTAAGGACCGTGTGCGGTGCCGTACGTGGTACCAGCCATTATAAGATCTACGCAGAAACAAACTGCCAACCGCTGTGTAAAAGAAGATATCTTCATAAAATGTCCATGTTATATAAAATGGTCAACAACATAACGCCGAATTATCTCAGTGATCTTGTTCCGCCTAAACTATCAGATATCTCTGGTTGTAGTTTTCGCAATAATTCAAATCTTCGGACTTTGCGATGTAAATCGGAAAACTACGCGAGGTCTTTCCTCCCAAATGCTATTAAAAATTGGAATTTACTCCCCGTTGAACAGAGGGAATTACCGTCTTTGTCGAGTTTCAAAACTGCCATACTAAATAACGATACTAATATATACAGCTACTTTGACCTAAACATGGGAAACAGGTTCTGTCAGATAATACATTGCCGTCCTCGACTTGAATGCAGTGACTTGAATGCACATAAATATGAACGCTTCATATCTCCATCACCAGCCTGTTCATGCGGCAATAACTATGAGGATTCTAACCATTATTTCCTATTGTGTCCTTTATACAGCGACTTACGTCAAAATATGTACTTCTATACGAAAGGATTTGATTTAAAATCCATTTTGTTCGGAAATAGTAACTCTTCCTCAGATAAAAACATTGAACTGTTAAACTCAGTCCACAAGTTTATCAATTTAACAGGCAGATTTGCTTTTGAACAACGTTAATAATATCAAATATCATTGGTATTGTTTGTTAAGTCAGATTACATCTTTGATATTTTGTCAAAATACTGAAGCTGTGTTTGTACAATTTACATGTATACATAATCATCCTATTGTAAATTCATCATGACATTATATTATATTTCTGTATCCGGAGCGGTATTAATATAAGCATTTGCTTGTTTACCAATCCGGTTCCTGCTTTTTTTGGGAAATAAATATGTTTAAACCAACAATCTGTCGGTTCCTTAACAATCTCATAAAGTACGAACCGGATAGCTCGCTTTACGCTAGGGAACCCTTGCAGGCTTTATCCACTCTAAACAATCTGTCGGTCCCTTAACAATCTCATGAAGTACGAACCGGATAGCTCGCTTTACGCTAGGGGAACGGTTCATAGTGCTGTCCCTTGGAACGATTCCTTCGATCAAAATTGATAACTTACAATAAAAATACAGAAAACAACTAATGTGAATTGGCCATCCTGCATCATTACATGGCCTGCATACATCAGGTGCAATAGAAATCTCAGGAAAATCTAAATAAAACAACTATCTTTTCCTCAGATCGAAAAGCATCGAAAAAAATATGACCACCCTCTGTGTTTTCGATATTTTTTTGCGTTTAACATTACATTAGCTCAAGGTGATGTGTGTTGTGAAATTGTAATAGATTGTTCATAATACGTGTGAAATTTCATGTTTCAAAGTTACCTATTTTTGATGTTATTAATGTTTTCAGTAGCAACGATGCAGAATCACAGTTCTGGTTTATAGCCGAACTATGGCATATATAGAGGATATCTGTCTTTTCTTGACTAATACCATGTTTATCTCATCGAGTGAGGTAGAAAGTTTATATTTTCACGAGTGGCGCAGCCACGAGTGAAAATATTTAATTTGTCTACCTCACGAGATGAGATAAACATGGTATTTGTCAAGAATTGACAGATATTCTATTTATCATATGATGAAATCCTTCTAATGATGTCAAAAAAGACCAATTTGATGTTGTACGGCCGCTTGGAAGAGCCCGTCACCGCGGTAACAGTGTGACGTCATAGGAGAATTCATGACGTCAGACCATTGTTACATGACGTCAAACTTTTGAACTTGACGTCACTAGAGTGGTGATAAATTTTATCACCACTCAGTAGAGTGACGATAAAGGTTATCGCTTAATCCAGCCGTCAGACTGACATGTGACGTTATTCTAATCCAGCCAATCAGCGAGTTGGCTGGTGCCGTATTGATCCTGGTTGAAGGATCAACCTCGCTGATTGGCTTGATTTTAACGACGTCATGATAAACGGGGTTTTGTGAGATATATACGCTAATGTAGTGATTCGATCTTCATTTATTAATATTGGAGTCCAACTGAAGACATACTGATTGAAGTCAATCTATTCATTCCTGCATTGACTTAAGTGTTACACTGTTGTTTTCAATTGTCAACTTTAGGTGGCGATGTTAAGAAAGAATGCTTTTCTGCACTATGTTCAATCTTGAGATATAAACATTCCATTCCAAGAAAATCTACCAACCATTTTTTTGTTGAGAATCTACAAAAGTACCATTCTTTTTATTATTAAAGGGGCATTAGCACGTCTTTTGATAATTTTATATCAAAACGTTTTCACTCATAATTGCGAGTTAATGCTAAATGTATTATTTTGACAGTGTCAAAAATATCATTACATACACCAATCATCCATAGTCAGAAGACAAAGTATAAAGATTAACATAAAATCCATTGGCGGCCATTTTTTGTGAACACCTTTAATTCATTTTGTGTAAGAAACAGGAATCGCATGGCTAAACTTTACGTTATATATTTGAATTATTACTGCTCCATTTAGTTTAAATACATTGTCTTTCCATTCGAACCATTAATTTTCCTTTTCCTGACATCACCTTATATTGCTCCTAAAAACGTGCTACTGCCCCTTTAAAGTCACGCCAGACTGTTATATCAACGACTTACCAACATGGCCACAAGGCCACGATATAAACGATAGATGAAATTTGAGTTAAAAGTTTGTTTGACGGCTATGATAAGTGTGATTTAAGTTAAACTGTTCTAGCTATTTTTATTTTTTAAATTGTATTCGTTGAAGTTGCACTTATTTATAAATTGCTAATCAAAAGAAAGTACACACCACAGTTTTTCAAACTTACTCATCTGACATATGAAGTGTTTGATAAAGGCAAGTATACAATGATACAGACTGGCAGGAGGATGAACAAAATAATTGGTGTAACAATTTTTTATTTAATATGAGCAGGGGTAAAAACAAAATAATTGGTGTAACAATATCTTTATTTAATGTAAACAGGAGTAAGAACAAAATAATTGGTGTAACAATATCTTTATTTAATGTAAGCAGGGGTAAGAACAAAATGATTGGTGTAACAATATCTTTATTTAATGTAAGCAGGGGTAAGAACACTATATCTACCCCTATTATAAAAAATAGTCATGATTATTCATTTCCATAAAGAATATGACTTCTTTGTTGATGTTTATTTAGAAAGAAAGAAAGAGAGAAAGAAAGGAAGATCTCCTAGTGATTGTTTATACAGTCGATTTTGAACAATAAAGGATTTTACTTTTGATGACGCATTGATTCTCACTGTTTTGTAGTGATTTTACCTTTTATAACATATATTTATATTTTATATTGATATTTATATTATATTTTGCGGTGAATGTACTTTTAATGACAGATTGTTACATATATTTTGTTGTGATATTAATTTTGATAACAAATTGTTACTTATTTTTTGTGGGGAATTTTCTTTTGATGACACATTGATACAAATATTTTATGGTGAGTTTACGTTTCATAGCACATTAATACAAATATTTGTGGGGATTTTACTTTTCAAAACACATAGATACAACTATTTGTTGTTATTTTACTTTTGATGACACATTGACATTATTTTTGTGGTGATTTCACTATTCATAATACATTAATACAAATATTTTTGGGTGATTTTTCTTTTGATGACACATTGATACAAAATTTTTGCTGTGATTTTACTTTTATGACACATTGATTATCATTTGTTGTGGTGATTTTACTTTTCAAAACACATTGATACAAATATGTGTTGTTTTTTTACTTTTAAAAACTTATTGATAGAAATATATGTTGTTTTTTTACTTTTCAAAACACATTGATACAAATATTTGTTGTTATTTTACTTTTTATGACAAATTGTTACTTACATTCTTTTAATGACACATTTTTTATTTTTTAACTTTTTTTTTTAAACACTCTTTTTAATGACACATTGATACAAATATATTGCGGTGATTTCACTTTGGATGACACATTGATATTAAGTTTTAGTGTGATTTAGCTTTTAAATACACATCAATACCGAAATTTTGGGGTGATTTTATGCTTATGAGTAATTGTTGATAATTTGTTGTGGTGATTTTACTTTTGATAACACATTTCTGCAAATATTTTTGGGTGATGTTACTTTTGATGACACATGGATAATGATTTGCTGTTATATTGATACAAATATTTGTGTTTATATTACTTTTAATAACATTTTGATAGCAATGTTGTGTGGTAATGTTCCTTTTGTTGGCATATTGGTACTTATATTTTGCGGGGATTTTACTTTTGCTGACACATTGATATTGATACATTGTATTTGATACAAATATTTCTTGTTGTTTTTTTTACTTTTCAAAACACATTGATTCTTATATTTTGTATTGATTTCACTTTTGATGACATATTGATAGTCATATTTGTATCTTTATTACCTTAGATGACATTTTGATAGTAGTGTTGTTGTGTGGTGATGTTACTTTTGATGGCATGTTTGTACTTTTATTTTGTTGTGATTTTACTTTTGATGACACATATATAATAATTTGTCGTGGTGATTTAACATTTTATAACACGATGATGCAAATATTTGTGGTTATTTTACTTTTGATGACATTTTGATAGTAATGTTGTGTGGTTATTACTTTTGATGACATATTGATATTTATATTTTGCGGTAATTTTATTTTTATAACACATTAATATAAATAGTTGTCGTTATTTTACTCTTGATATTTTGAAAGTAAAGTTGTGTGTTCATATTAGAACCCTTTAATACAAATGATTTGTGGAGATTTTACTTTTGATGACACTTTGATTTTTTGTGGAGACTCCTGTCAATTTTGATACTGTACTTCAATAAAATTTTACTCCTCAGCTTTTTTGAAAATTTGATACTTAATATGAGAAATGAGATTGTGCATCCAAAAGTTTAAATTATGTTTTTCTTCATATCAACTTTATCTTAAAATGTAATGATACCACTTACCGTGTTAAAAGCAATAAATATGTATCTTGTAATGTCATTTTGGACGAATAAATAATGGCTGTCTCCATTGAACGTGTGTGTTTTAATTGCAGAAACTCTATTTCATATATTTTGCATTCTGCCATGTCTCTATTACAAATTGATCATTGATTTAGGTATATGTGATTAACTAAGCTTCAGTGATTTATTTCTAAGTGTTTAACAGTACACAGATTGAAGTAAATCACATGGTACTAATATAAATCAATGTCAGACTTCACATTGGCCAAACACTGCTTATTAACACAAACACAAATACTTTCTTATCAAAATTTCCTAAAACTTCATAAATGTAAAGAAACTTCCTAATGGATTATGAAATATCATAAAAAGGTAAATAGATAATTCCTAAGGGTTTATGAATTATCATTGAAATATATGAGAGCTTCCTATGCAATTCTATAGATAGAACTTCCTATTTCAAAATACAAAATGAATATGTAGAATCTTCCTTACGGATTATGCACTTTGATAACAAGTATATAGGGATTTCTTATGGAAAAGAAACTTGAAGTTTTGATGACAAACATTCTCTCCAGCGTTATCTTTCTTCTTCAGTAACTTTTTCAGTATTAAAGAGTTAATATCAATGAATAAGAGCATCACGTTTCTACGTGGACTGACATTCCACTATTTATCTTTCTTGACATTCAGAGACAGCTAAGAACAATAACAAACAGACTATCATATTTGTGCATTTAAAGGGGCAGTAGCACGTTTTTTGACAATTTTATATTTTCATTTTTCCACTTATAATTGTACGTTAATGCTAAATGTATTACTTTGATAGTGAAAAAAATCTCATTACACAAACCAATCAGCCATAGTTAGAGAATTTTTTTTAGGATTCACATAAAATCCATTGGCAGCCATTTTTGTGTGAACACCTTTAATTCATTTTGTGTAAGTAAAGGAATCACATAGCTTAACGAATCTAGGAAAAAAAGTCACAGGAAAAAAAGTCACAGAATAAAAGTCATGGAAAAAAAGTCACAGGAAAAAAAGTCACAAATTATATTAAAATGCATATAAGTGACTAATTATTTCAATATTTTAGTAAATAATCCTTTGATATGCATTTTAAATTATTGTTTGTTGTAAATCCACATATTTTTAGAACCATTTAAGCACGGATAGACTCAGTAAGGTAATTGGCTTTATTGTAATCACAAATTGAATGTTGATTTTGTTAATAGCTATGAATAGTCATGAACTGTTGTGTTGTTTTTATCATCATGGAGGTCATTCAGACTAACAAAGGTGGTTTCAAAGTGATACTTGAAGGTCACATGTACACCAAACATGCTACTCGGAAGACCAAAATATGGTCTATTGTGAGAATAGATGATGATGTCCAGAGACAAGTGTATATTTTTAGTGCTATGTCCAGATGATGATGATGTCCAGAGATGTTTAAGTGTCTATTGTGAAAACAGTGCTATCAATAAAGAGTGTTGGAATGTCCAGATGATGATGATGTCCAGAGATGTTTAAGTGTCTATTGTGAGAATAGTGCTGTCAATAAAGAGTGTTGAAATGTCCAGAGATGTTTAAAATGTTATTGTGTTAATGTATATTGTTATGCGAAAAATTGTTTTTATTGATGGCTCCTAAAAAATTTGTGACTTTTTTTCCTGTGACTTATTTTCCTATAGAAATTTGTGACTTTTTTTCCATGACTTTTATTCCTGTGACTTTTTTTCCGGTCACCAGCTTAACCTTACATTACATATTTGATTTATTACTGCTTCAGTTAGTTTAAATACATTGTCTTTAGAACGGAACCACTTATTCTTATTTTCATGACACCACCTTATATTCCCCCTAAAACGTGCTACTGCCCCTTTAACGATACAGTAGACCCCTTGCTTTCGCTCTGAAAATATGTATATTCAGGCACTCATCTTGTTAACAAAGCGAGTCATAGACACAAATATAATGTCCTTTATTTATCTTTCATGACATTCAGAGACAGCACAGAATAATTACAATTAGACTATCATATTTGTGCATTTAAGGCTGCAGCATACATCTCGTTTTTGCTCGGAAAATACTTAGATTCAGGCACTTATCTTGTTAACAAAGCAAGTAATTTAGATTACACTTGTGACGTCAGCCTATTGTTCTCCTGTTCCATTATTTTTCAGTAATGGAGCCTTGTATTTTACAACACTTGAATTTTTGTTGTTGATTATCTTAAGTTATGTATTTGAATAGGCATTAAAGGGGGTCTCCAACTTCTAATTTTTAACTTCCAGTGTTTTATTAGCGAGGCCCTCTCCGACCCTCTCGGGGCCTCGCTAATAAAACACTGGAAGTTAAAAAAATAAAGGGGGTCTCCAACTTCACCCCTACTACACTGAGTAAGGTAACTGCAGTTACCTTCTCAAAAAATGGCGGAACAGCAAAACATCGCTGATTGTGACTTTTCTTCAAATGCATTTCACAACAAAACTAATTTGTTTTCAGTCATATAATCTATGCGCATGTCTTGGGCATGTGACAAAGATTCATTAGATGACATGTCATCATTCATAAAGTGTGTAAATAAATCACAATCTTTGTTTTAAAAACTCAAGCGAGAGTAAGGTAACTCGGTAAACATTTTATGACATGAGAAATGTAACTTAAGGTTTGGAGAAAGGTAACTGAGAGGGGTTCCGGAATGTGTTATTGCCATGAATATGCAAACATTCTTTGTTTATAGTGACTTTGCAGGAAGCACTGCACACATTCTGAATGAAAGTGCACAATTAGTAAAAATGACGTCGTCGTGTTAAATAGATTGAATTATCGAAAAATACAACGTTACTAAGTCGTACTTTTATATCAATATTTATAACTATAGAACATATAGAACAAAACAAGTATTTTACTTCTCAAAAACCTGGTTGCAACTCGAGATAGGATGATATGTAAAGTTCTGTCTGTTTTTCAATTCGATTTTAAATACTTGTATGTACAATGACAAACACAAACTCACATGACCTAAATTCTAAGCTAAAACGGTCTTGTATTTAACGTTTAATAATTAGCGTGTGACGGTCGATCTCTTCGTTCACGGGAAAAGATAAAAAACGACAGTTCATCGAATTGAAACAAAATAGTTCTATTCGAAACAAAATTAAAGATTCTAAAAAAAACCCTGTAGTTTCTTGTTCAATGTGCAATTGTTTTCCAGGCTTGGGCATCTTGAAGACATACTACGCCAATTACGGCCTAATCCCCCGAATTTTCAAAACTGAACTGTACCTATCCGTCGTCGAATAACGCTTGAGTGATTTTGTACCGATCGGTCGAATCTTTGCGAGCAAGAGATACTGGGAGAATCTTAGTTGATTAGTGAAGGGGTGTACGGGTTGTTACAAACATTACGATTGATAGCTTGAAATGAAGTTGTAGTAGTATCAGTAGTAATAGTATTTGTCTCACACGCATCATAACATTTATAAACAAGATATGGTACACAATATAAAACAATGCGTCGAGCCACAACTGGCTTATGAAACACCAAAATAACACATTTTACTGTTCACAAATATATGTTTTTTATATGTTTTCATTCATGAGAATAACAAACTCTTCATTATCATTCAAATGATAAAACGCACCGTTACTCAGTGAGCTGCTTACACGTCTTATGCTTACACGTCTCATTTTCTTGGACGGGAAAGGGAGATATTGCGAATAAAGGGTTTATGCTGTAAAACTCTTTTCTGTTTATGTTTAAATTTATACTTTGGGTAAACGTATCATTTTAACGTTTAAAGGGGCAGTAGCACGTTTTTTGATAATTTTATATTTTAAATTTTTCACTGATAATTGAAAGTTAATGTTAAATGTATAATTTTGACAGTGTCAAAAATCTCATAACACAAACCAATCATCCATAGTCAGAGGACAAAGTAAGAAGATTCACTTAAAATCCATTGGCGGCCATTTTTTGTGAACACCTTTAATTCATTTTGTGTAAGAAAAAGGAATCGCATGGCTAAACTTTACGTTATATATTTGAATTATTACTGCTCCATTTAGTTTAAATACATTGTCTTTGAATTGGAACCATTAATTTTCATTTTCCTGACATCACCTTATACTCCCCCTAAAAACGTGCTACTGCCCCTTTAATAGATCCTTTGTATGCCTTATATGTAAATACATGTATGGCATATGCATCAATACTACAAAATTATTTAAAATATGTTTTGGCATTACTTCCAAATTTTTACCATATTATTGGCGTAACAATAAATCTCATATAGCATTGTGTATAAACATTGATAATTGCTGATATTATTTAATATTCAACACCAAATTTACTTTTAAAACAAGAACAATTAAAACAAATATTTTGAACTATTTACAATAATACCATTCTTGTTCATAATTTACCTAAAGTCTAAACACAAATTCTGACAATAATATATCAACATTGTTTAAATTTTGCTGTTGTTCTCAAATTAAAAAGTGTAGGAATATTAAATATTATTTTAATATTTTTACTCATTAAATACAACATCGAAATAAAGAATACATGTTCGCGTCATCCTTGCTTCAAGGGATCAAAACACCCCTTTCGGCTTATTTTGGAACGTTCCAACGTTATGTAAGTCAATTAACAACTAAAATCACAGTACTGATCCGTCGAATGGATTTTTCTATCCTCAAACTAGAAATTCGACGAATAGTTATGCGACCACTACGCATATATATTCTCAGCCTGTCCGTAACAAGCTATTCGTTTAAAGATAATTAGTGCCGTAATCAAATACTCAAATAATGTGTCTAGTTCTTGCGAGAGAAGTAGTTTTTTTATTTAAAAGGGTAAAAAACTCTTCAGCTTGAAAAATGTAGATAGAAACGGAATACATCGTTTCAAAATGACTTTTGTTTGTTTCAAATAAGAAGCCTTTCTTGTTGACACATTTTTTTGTTATTTTTATTTTTTCACTGATTCTTTCATTAGAAAAGGCTGGAAATTTATAATACATACAAAAAGACTAACATCTACATTTGTCAAAATGTATTATCGCTTTAACACTTTAACTTGTTAAGTTTATAGCACTGTTTCAATATATCAAATCTTATGACATTCGAACAGTTCTTTGATGTGGTTGATTTATATGGTTTTAAGGTCCCTTACAAATGACATTAAACCGTTACCTTACTCAGTGTAGTAGGGGTGGACATGTCATGTTTTGACATATTCTATTCTATTCTATTCTATTCTATTCTAAAAAGAAGTTCAAATAACATCATCATCAATAATGAGATTTGATATTGACTTTGGATTTTTGTGAAAAACACATACAATTGTGCACTTTCATTGAGAATGAGGGAGTGAATAGAAGTACCTTAGGTCCGTTTTTAATTTCAAGTTTCAAATATAAATGCATAAGAATAGTGAATAAATGAAAGGAATAAAAAAACGACAATACACTGTATATGGGCTCTTAAAGCTATTACTTGGATACGGTTATAAACATTGATTGTACTTGTTTTCTTTCTTTGTAAATATGTCATGACAAATATAAATTTTTGAAACACAGGATGAGACAATCATGCATGGTACACATTAATAATGACGGGTTTGTCGTTGACATTTATCCTGGGTTTTATTTTCAAACTTTTGTTCAAAGTATGATCTTTTCATCTGTACAATATCAATGCCTATTGCTTATCGTTTAAATAGACTAACCTGAATTTATTAAACAATTTGTAATGTTTGTTTGTTGTCTTTTGTTTGTTCAAGCTTATCTTATTTGTTTTATACGTCAATTTATTCAATTAATTAATAATTTTTCCTTTTTTTTTGGAGTAGTTTAAAATGTAAAAAGACGAAGTCGCGCCCACCCTAAAATAAGGTGTAAAAACTTTGTATTACATATAAAAATCAATTTATTTCATATCTATTAGAGAGTTGCTCACCATACAAAAAAAGTTAATGTTTTTTAACAATAAGGTGATTTTTACGAGGATATCATTTTGAAATACCTATAAATCATTACTTAAGTGTAAATGGTAATACTATGTATCATTAGTTATAAGTCATGCTATCACGTTGGAGAAAAGATAAATTTACAGTTACCTTTCTCAATGTTTCAATTCTTCTAACAGTTACCTTACTCCACATAACCGAGTTACCTTACTCTCGCTTGAGTTTTTAAAACAAAGATTGTGATTTATTTAAACACTCTATGAAAGGTGACATGTCATCTAATGAATCTTTGTTACGTGCCCAAGACATGCGCATAGATTATATGACTGAAAATAACCTAGTATTGTAGTAAAATGCATTTGAAGAAAAGTCACAATCAGCGATGTTTTGCTGTTCCGCCATTTTTTGAGAAGTAACTGCAGTTACCTTACTCAGTGTAGTAGGGGTGAACTTCTAATTTTTAACTTCCAATGTTTTATTAGCGAGGCCCCGAGAGGGTCGGAGAGGGCCTCGCTAATAAAACACTGGAAGTTAAAAATTAGAAGTTGGAGACCCCCTTTAAGTTGAGAATAATTTAAGTCAGTTAATAACCTCGTAACTCTGGGGCGCTTGGCTCAATTTCTTTTTAGGGATTGGAGAGGTACGAGGATATTAACCTGTACATAACGTCCTCTATCCATTTCGTGACGTTCTGAAACAACACAGAGTGATTATAAACAGAATATCATATATCTATAGCATCATCCATTTAATTTAGAGCACATTCAGGAACCTCACAGGGCTCCGATCTTTTGGATCTGTCAGTTGTATAACACCAGGGGGCACCACTGTCATCCGGGTCTCGACACACATTACCTAGTTCAGATAAGCTTCTGATACCATGAAATTTCTTTGCCTGAAAATGTTGGAGAAAATCGTTAAGGAGACAGTCCTATTGGGTTTTTTCGTGAAAATTCAATGCCATTAGTACATGATCATTACACAGCTAAGTTGAAACAGGTTACAAGGGAAAAAATTGTATTGATATTTATTTGACAACCTCATAAAAAAGAGAGTACACGCGAATTTTGTGTCCACCAAAAAACCCCGATAGGACTGTCCCTCTAAAGACCACACGCTGGTTATATCAACTAAGTGGGCTTCAACAGCTTGCATAGCAGCTTTTAAGTTAATACCTCAATGAACTTAATACATTTTAAAGTCAATTTTGAAATGGCCGTGTTTTGGTTTTGGTTTTTGTATTATCCTTAGGAATTCTTCTATGACTAGTTGATAGAAGTCTAGTTTGACCCACTCAAAACAATACATTAGCCATAAACATATATTTACTTGGGACAATATGAGAAAATAACGTTTGAATATAGAACATACAACATAGAAACGGATAATTAAAAATGATATATTTTCTAAAAAAGAATACTTCTTCTGTCTTCAAACATATATGAAATTGTTTTATAATTAGGATACGAAATATGTGTCGATATAACGTACACTCATTTCATGCCGCTGTGGCCACTTCCGGTCCCACCTTTGGCACTTCCGTCCAGTCTCTGTCCTGGATACACTTCCATGGTAGACTCCCATCTTCCACTGGTCACGGTCATAGTAGTAGCAGTTCTCCGCTGGATTTAAAATCATTTATCAATAATGGTAATATTGAAGCAGAAGGTTCTCATACAAGATGCAACATATGACTAGTGAACTAGCTTACGTCGTTCCTAAAGATTCTCTGATTCTTCCCACACAAGATCCTGATGAAGCTGTCAAACAAATGGAAGGATGCATCTCGCCAGTGAAAACATGGATGACAATAAATAGAGAATCTCACCCAAGTGTCTTCTGATATCAAATATATCAACACAAGTTGATAAAAGTAACAAATATCATCCAAAATAATTTTTCATCACATAAGCATGAACAATTTGCATTTTTGAACACTGCATAGCTCTAAAACTGCTAAACCGATGATGTCATAGCATTGTGACGTCATCGTGGTAATGACGTCATAGCATTGTGACGTCATTGTGTTTATGACGTCATAGCATTGTGACATCATTACTGTTGATGTAAAACGTTTGTGATGTCATGTATTTTCTGATTACAGGGCATTGTTCAAAATCTACTGTCAACGCGATATCTCCTAGGAGATATCGCTTGATCTTCCACAAGCGATATCTCCTGTGAAACACAGTTTTGGATGATAAAAAGCTTTAGCTGAATGACAGCAAAACCGACATACTGCTTGCTGGCTCATCGAAGGTCAAGCTCAGTTCCATCTTGGTAGGCCAATCACCAATTGTCAGTCCGACAGTAAAAAATCTAGGTGTCATGTTTGATTCGAATCTGTCAATGGAGTTACATGTGAACACCCTGAGTAGGACCTGTTATTACCGTTTACTTAGCATTGCCTCTATCCATAATCTAATAACGTTTGATGCCATCTTGTCTGATTACCAACTCTTCAGGCTAGACTACTGTAATAGTTTGCTAGGGATGCTCGTCAGGACCTCAACATTCAAAGTGCATCAGCAAGGCTCATCAGTTAAACCAAGAAGCGATCTCATGTTTCACCAGTTCTGATCCAGCTACATTGGTTGACCAAACTCAGACTCATATGCAGATATTCAACTACAATCGCAAGCTCTGTCACCGGTTATGAATCCTATCGAATATGGATGAGATCACAATTAAGGAAAGTTAAACTCCAATATAGACTTTTGATAAGTCTTATTATAAGCAACTTCTTTATTGTTTTCTCTGGACCTTTCTGGACTATTTCTTTACCATTTAGCAGTTATCTAAAAGACTTTGAATAATTTTGGGTCTCTGTATTGGAGAATCTTCCGTGATAATCTCCTCCCTTACATTCGTCAAGGTCATAGAAATAGCAGTTCTTTGCATAATTCAGAATCTTTAGTTTTAGAACGGAACATAACAAATGGTTCGTCCTGAAAACTTTAAGAAGCAATTCTCAACTTTTATCAAACTGACTAGAAAGAACACATGATATCGTCAAATCGAAAATAATTTCACAAATTTTGATAGTTTTTATCGAATTTTCAAAACAATTAAATTTATTTTAACACATTGAAGTTATCCTGCTCGTGTGTTTTGGAATCGTAAATATCCGGCATTAGGAATAAACATGGTAATTTTCGAGCCTTGGTGATCTAAATACATTGTGTTTATTCCTTATCCTTTATCAATGAATACAGCTTCTTGACTAAGTATCCTACTTGGGCGTTTTGAATCAGGCGAGTGTTTTTTGTTGTTTATTTTTATTACGAGTTTTTATGAGAAATAAGCTAAGAACTGTACTTTATATACACTTAAGAATGACAGTCAAACTGAATTAACACTTTATTTGTGATTTTAATAAGCAATCATTACATCCCACTTGGACCTCGTTGTCCATGGTTACCATTCATAAAAGTGTCCTGTTCATTATCGATATCGAGAACACTTAGGCCAAAGAATCTTGACATCAAATGCAAGAACACCTTTGAAAACATTTCCTAGACAAGGTTTGAAACAATTTATCAACAACATAGACTTTGAAGAGAACTGAAAGTATCAATAATCAAATATAACAAGCTGAAATAAAATCATAATACTTACACGTTTTGCTTCAATAAAAATATTTAAATCACCTTATAACATTCTAGACTTCAGTTTGCACTAGAAATAACAAAACCAAGAAATAAACATCACAAGCGTTTTTTGGTTAGAAGTTTTTTTAGAAATAATAATTGAATAATAAACATTAATAAATAATAAAAATAATTTAAACATGATATTTAAGTAACTATTTACATAAATAAGCTTTACGTCTTGGCTAAGCTTGTAACGGGAATGATTAAAGCACCTTTTTAATGGAAATCGAAAATGACGTTTTTAACCTTTTTCCTCCCAGTGTTCCCATATGGGAACATGTCCTTCAAACTCCTGTAACTTTTTTATCCCTTTCAATGAAATTATGTTTTGCTTTCGTCGTGTTGAAACTGACATAATAACTTACAATTTGGTAGGGAGAGAAAGCTTGCGAATATTTTTTCTGTGAAATGGTGATGTCCCGAAAATAGTTAAAAATCAGTTTTTTAGACAAAAACTTTAAGAAGGGTATATATGATATTTTAAAAAATTCAAAAATCATTTAGTTAATTTTGTATGAAAGACAAATGATGGTGCTACACTAATATAAAAAAAAAGTTTGTTAGAAAAGTGAAATATAAAGGAGAAAAAAATCGTAAAAGTTGATTGTTCGCATTATGGGAACATTGGGACGAACACCGTGAAAGTGTTCAAAACTGGTTAATCTTACTAAAGGAATAAACAACACATGACAAAAGCGGTCTATTGATTTATTTCAAGGTTCATTAGGTTGACAGGATGTGCTTCTTGGTCTTTTTGTGACTTTTACTTGTTCTCCATCTTTTGTGTATCATTGACTACAGGATAATGGTTTCCGGAATGTCGTTTTGGACAATTCAACTGATGTAACGTGTTTCCCCTTAAAGAAAAATATAATGATTACAGCTATCTTCGTATTGATGACAAGTGGTATTTGCATGTATGTAACATTCTATATTATATTAAATGTAAAATACTTTCATCTGACATGTACTGTATGTCATAGGTTACAGTATCTTTGCTAGCTAAAACATACTCTATGAGACATTTCAATAACAGGATTACCTTTATAAAATACGTGTCACAAGAACCCTTTGCAAGGTTTTTCACTGAACTTGATAAAGATAAAGTAAAATCAAAACTTACCAATTGCTGTCATATGCTGTGCGTAAATCGTCCATGTCCTTTGTTAATTACTTTCAGCAAGAGTAAAGATGGTGTTTCCTTTAATTTTAATGCATTAAAACATGTAAATTCAGAAATGGAATACACTGAGATTATACAATTTCTTTTAACTCTAGGATGTAAACACATTGTAAAATTTCAATAGATGAAATACTTGGTTTAACAATACTTTGATGTGAAAACATGTTTTGTCTTTGTTAAAATGTACTTACCGGTAATGTATTTAATATTGAATAGGACATGTTTTTGACTGTTTACACTACGGCAATAAATCTCTTAAACTGTAAACATTTCAAAATTAAAGGCGTATACTTCATTGAAATCAATGAAGTTTGGATGAACACAAAGTTAACGCCATAGTCCTTTTTTTCAGAACAAGGATATGAATTAAACTGCAACACGAATCGATTTTCTACTTTGAATAGCTTGTCAAGTCATTCTTTCACAATTATCCAACTATTTATGTTGCCGGAGAAGAAATGTAATCTACCTCTCTCCAAATCACAGGAACCCGATATCGTAAATAAAATGTAGGTAAAACGTAGATAAGAAAGACCCACCCATCTATATAATTGAGTAAAAATAACGTTCACCCCAGAGGTTTCTGTGGTCGTTTTGCGAATTTAAATAGATACAAAAGTTATTTGAAGGGTGACATGTGTTGGAAATAAGCCGAGTTTTGGGGGGAAATGTATATCTGAGAGGTTCTTGTGTATGTGTATGAGATGTCACCAATTTGAAGCGATAATTTTGACGTGGAAGCGAGTCGAGATCGGCAAGATGGATGCGTTTATTCCTTTAATCAACGTTTTACCTACATTTTATTTACGATATCGGGTTCCTGTGCTCCAAATGCTTGGGTTTGACGGGATAAGAGTAGCAATTTTTAAGATGTCCCTTAAACAAACCTGAGTATTTATCTTGGTGGAGAAGTTTGGATTGATAAATGGTAATTATTCTAGGGAATATTATAAGAAATTCTATAGAATACATATGACGAGATGTGACGGGAACAGATATATCTGACAAGCACTGCAAGAAATAATTCATTGAACTATTACAGCTTCAAATGCAGAGCATGTGATTATGTCATCGTTTCAAATGTTCAAGATGCTCTTCTCTGACCAATGCCATTTGACATTTTGATGCACAAAACATGTACGGTATGTCAAAAGTGTCAGGAACAGTCTAGGTTTTCATATCTTGTGTAAAGAGGATGATAACCTCCTGTTCATACCCTTATATTTATACAATGCTATCCTCTATGAACCATATTACTAGACATCAAAACATTCCTACGTTGTGCCGACCACCATTGTATGTGGGCTGGAACAAAATGAAGTTACTACTGGTTGGTATCTTTCATTGTAAGTGGATCATTGATGAGGCAGTGGTACAACCTTTAGAAACATTATTTGTGTTGGGTTGTGTGTGTGTGATGGGGGAGCTATTTACAGTTAAAGTAGACTATCACGCTACTATTAGTAAGCTCATTAATATTAGTTCAGCAATTGGATTCCCATATTTATTAAAGATAGTCAGGGTCGGATGCAAAAATCCCTCGAACATGTAACAAAGTAATTAAGACATGGTTGATGTCATTATAGATATTATTACCTATATCGTTGAAAATAAGTAGTGACATATTTTCAATATGTGCATTAGTGCACAATTCACTTTTGCCTAGCAACGATTGTTGTAGCGCGAGTTTCCGTATTTTTTCGCCTGTGACGTCGTGACACTATTGTTCGTGACGTCACTAAAGGGAAGCAGCCCGCTTCTTGGATGCTAAAGTGGAATCGAATCGATAATATAGAAATTATTACCCTCGGAAGTGTGTCATATGACCTTAACTAAACTCGTGCAAAATTGTTTCAAACCCTCTCTCTCGCGCAGGTAATACAAAATTCACATTCTTTTCGTAAAAGTCATATGAGACACTTCCCCGGGTAATAATCTCTATATCTTACCCAACTAAATATTGCTATTTCCCAACTCCTAGACTACACATTGACAACTTTTTCAATTTGGCTTGACAAAACGTAACAAACTGTATATTTCCTGTCTTTCTCACATGTAACACAATGTGTACATAAATGTGGATACTACCTATCATTTTACATCCCAATTGCGACCTGTGTGTGTATTTTTAACCCTAAAATACTATGTTTGCAATCATTTTGACCAAAATAAATTCATACTAAAAACTTTATTCAATTTATTGACGTTTTCCGATTACTGTCCCAATGTTCCCATATGGGAACACATCAATATCTCGAAACTACTAGTCGTAACGTTATAAAATTTTGGATTTGCCTTTTCCCTATTTTTATGAGCATACATTATGCAAATGAAACGTTTCTGACAATTGGATCTAGAAGTGGGATAATTATTGTTAAGTAGAAACCACTGTCGAAATGCAACTGTCTATGTGGTCACTAATAACGAGTATAAAATCAAAAACGAAATGAACAACGTTTTCATATTCATGGAGTGCACGAAGTTTACAACCCTTCGCACATCGTGCCTTGTGCTTTGACATGCAAGAAGCACTAGTCGTACACACTTTATGATACTACACACTTCATTCATAAATCCGCGAAGAGGCCCTTGGAAGGTTGTTTAAAATTTAAATCATATTCAAAACTAATTATTTTGTGGTTTTTTTTGTAGATGGGAGATGTAAGTCAGTTACTAGCATAGTCAATGACATGTATTGGATAGCCGCTACTCAACTGTTCCTCGGACGAGCCTCTCGGACAAAGTGTCCCTGCCATTATCCGATGCATGTCATTAACAAGTGAAGAAGCGAGCAGAGCTCACATACCCCCGCTCCCCACTTTGTTGAAAGAATTTCAAATAGTAAAATTGATTAATATTGGTTAAGCTTGTATGATAGTTGAGTATACAGTAAGTATGTCATTGTCTAAGTCTTCTTTCCTCTGAAACCTCAATACTTAATTTATTAATAGGTTTAACAATGAAAAGGGTACATCTAGGGATAATGGTTGATCTTTGTTTCAAATTTGAGGTAGTTATCATGAATACTCTACGAGATGTACTGAGGACAAAATTATTTTTGTTGAGTCACTTTGTAAGTCATTTTCCCCAAAGAAACAATAGAAAAGAAAATCCATATATCGTTTAACTCTCACAAGGCATATCCAGCAATCATGGCATATGTAGCAAATTTGATGAAGCTGAGATGAATATTTCAGGAAATATGTTCTGGACAAAGTAATTTATCATAGAATTATGTGATGGTCTAACACCTCAAAAGGCACATCTAGGGATCATGATTGATAAGTGTATGAAGTTTGGTGAAGCTAGCATGTATAGTTTAGGAGATATGCTCCGGACAAATTTTTGTGACGGACAGACGGACGGATAGATGGACAGACGGACAGACGGACGGACAAAATGAGCGCTATATTCCCCCGCTTACGCTGTAAGGCGGGGGTATAACTATGCTAGTACATTGCATGCATTATGATAAGCCCCTGTTTGAAATTTAACATAGAAAAAGAATCCTTTACTTCTGTAATATACTATAGCGTTAAAATGATAAATGTTTATCTTCTCAATATGTTTCTATTATCTCAATGAAATACAATCCAATCAAAATGTAGTAATGAATATTGTTAATGTTGATGTTTTTTTGGGTGATGTTGATGTTTTAAGTGTTGATGTATATAGTGTTTATGTTGTTAATGGTATTGATAATGTTAATGATGATTATGGGGATGATGATGTCGTTGATGATGTTGAGGGTGTTGTGGATGATGATGATTATGACCTTCTTACACCTGTGTATCCAAACTTATTAAATAATTTCACTAATATGAAATAGTTATAGCGGTTTTTTTAAACTATAACTTCATTTGAATGTATAGTAACATGATATTTGGTTTAAGGGAAATGACAATTTTGGCAAAATCAGATTGCATTTTAACAAGTACTCACAAGAACACAAGAGATCAGACCAATCCCAGACACCAGTCTTCATATCACAGATAGACACGTTCCTACCACTTATGTACTTGAGGCTTGGATGACACCTGTAGGTCACGTGCAACTTCTGACCAATCAGCTCCGTCCTGACAGCCGGGGCACCACGGAGAATTGGAGGACGCGCACATGTTTGTTCTTGGTAAGAAAAGAGTTGTAGATAATTGTCATTATAAAATGCAAATTGTTTTCTGGATAAAAACAATTATTATCATTATTCACATATATTTTCATGAAAACAATAAAATGATAATGATGATGGTAAATTCTTAGAAAACAGAAGGTGTAAACAACTACGTCACTTGTTGTTTTGTAGGTGAAATACAGGGATCGACGACCATTTTGGACCGTCTCTGTGGTCTCCAATTTCTGCATATTAGAATATGAATTACATGCGACAGGGCATGTGTCGCTTTGAAACTTGGTCAGAAAGGCATGTATTCATATAGACGCTACCCTACTATATTACATGTACTATAGTAATAAGATTTGGTGTAAAGTAATATATGTCTTAAAGTTTCTATATAGCTGTATCTGAGACACACATGCCTCTATGTTACGCACTAGTATCGTGTATCGTAACCAATCACCATAATACAGCATCATTTTAAACTTGTTTTAACATTTGATGTAAAGATATCACGAGAAACATTCCTATAATAAACAATTTTGACAGAATTAATTATGTCCCCCGCAAAGCTTTGCGGGAGACATAATGTTTTCAGTTCCGTCCGTAATTCCGTGGTTCCGTAATTCCGTAACGCTTTCGTTTCCGGACCATATCTCCAAAACCGTTCAATATTTTTTCACGAAACTTGGTATGTGGTTAGATCTAGTACTGGAGTGGTGCCTTTTTCTATTTTGGTTATTCTAAATGTTTTATTTTTTCTGGTTTCCATGGAAAGATTTTGAACTTAGTGCATATTGGGGGAGGCTTTCGTTTCCGGATCATATCTCCAAAACCGTTCAATATTTTTTCACGAAACTTGGTATGTGGTTAGATCTAGTACTTGAGTGGTGCCTTTTGCTATTTTGGTTATGCTAAATGTTTTTTTTTTTCTGGTTTCCATGGAAAGATTTTGAACTTAGTGCATATTGGGGGAGGCTTTTGTTTCCGAACCATATCTCCAAAACCGTTCAATATTTTTTCATGAAACTTGCTATGTGGTTAGATCTAATACTGGAGTGGTGCCTTTTGCTATTTTGTTTATTCTGATTTTTGATTTTTTTCTGGTTTCCATGGAAACATTTTGAACTTAGTGCATATTGGGGGAGGCTTTTGTTTCCGGACCATATCTCCAAAACCGTTCAATATATTTTCATGAAACTTGGTATGTGGTTAGATCTAGTACTGGAGTGGTGCCTTTTGCTATTTTGGTTATTCTAAATGTTTTGTTTTTTTCTGGTTTCCATGGAAACATTTTGAACTTAGTGCATATTGGGGGATGCTTTCGTTTCCGGTCCATATCTCCAAAACCGTTCAATATTTTGTTACGAAACCTGGTATGTGGTTAGATCTAGTGATGGAATGGTGCCTTTTGCTATTTAGGTCATTCTGAATTATATAATTTTCCTTGTTTCAATGGAAACAGTTTGTACTTAGTGCATATTTGGGTAGGGACTGTTTCCCGGCCATATCTTTAAAAGTATTCAATATATTTTTTACGAAAGTTGGTATGTGGTTAGATCTAGTGGTGGAGTGGTGCCTTTTGCTATTTAGGTCATTCTGAATTATATAATTTTTCCTGGTTTCCATGGCAACAGTTTCAACTTAAAACATATGGAGGGAGGACCATTTCCGGGCCATATCGCAAAAACTATTTAATATGATTTTACGAAACTTGGTATGTGGTTAGACCTAGTGGTGGAGTGGTGCCTTTTTCTATTTTAGTTATTCTGAATTATTTTTCTGGTTTCTATAGAAACAAGTTGAACTAGGTGTATATGGGGGGTAGGGTATGTTTCCGTACTTGAGCTTAAAAACTATTCAAAATATTTTTACTAGAGTTGATATGTGGTTAGAACTACTGGGGGAGAGGTGCCTTTTGCTACTTTTGTTATTCTGAATTGTTATTTTGCTGGTTTCCATGGAAACAATTTGATATTTGTACAAAATGGGGGTAGGGTCACTTACGGATTAAATGTTAGCGGGGGACATCACAGTGCATCACATGCACATATTTCTAGTTCACATTGTATTTACCACTGATAAACCAATGATTTCGTTTTCAACGATCTACCAGCTGTCATATTGGTAAATGCTTCATGAAGGAGTTTGACAGGGTAGCGTGCTATCAGCACAACTGTTCCTTGTCTATATCAGTGAGCCAAATGAAAGGTTATCCCGTTTGCAAAGGAGTGCATTCGTTCTTGATATTTGAGAAGCAGCACCAACTCAGGCTTATGATATTGCCATTTTGGGTTCAATTGACATCTTATTTGCAGAGCAAGGTAAACGAGTGTAAAAGTTTACAGTTTTACGATCTAAAAGCAATGTGATGATCTCCTCAAAAGAGAACACACATTCTCACGTTTCTCTCTATGGCAAGATAATGCCGAGGGTTTCCCACTTGAAACATGTAGTTATAGTATAATCTGAGTAACAAAGTGAAGCAAATTATGCTCAGTCTGATTAAAATCGACCGTGTTCCGAAGAATAAAATATCAAACATATTGTCTCTTTTGGGGCTCGAACCAGCCAGAACATCCTCTCCGTCTCGGTCTGAATGCACCCACCTCTATCGTATGTTCCTATGACCAGTTTAGCGCAGACAAACCCAGTCAAAAGCTATCCAATCACATCCTCGTTTTTAAATAGCGTTTAGCGGCGATTATGTATAACGAATGGTACACTGGAGTTACCTGCCCCTGCATGATACCGAAGCTTTTACTGCGCCCCTTGCGATTGGCTAGATGAGCTTGCGTCAGAACATGCGGGTAATAGGGGTGCCTTCAGACTGTGAATGAGAGGAAAGCCAGGCTGGTTGAAGTTCAAACCCCACTAGAGACAATATTTTAAAACTTTTTAACCTCGAATCACAGTCGATTTTAATCAGACTGAAATTATGCTGTTTTTTAAAAATTAGATTGGCATAGAGCTTGAATCAAGTTTCAATTAATGGAACAGAACTGTAATGACCTGAACGAAAATACAATCAACGATCATAGCATTGAAAAAAACTGGTCTCCATGCCAAGGGTCTCAATCCATTGACACTGTTTCAAACTATTGCTTTACCAAATTGTCTGTTTGGATGTGAGACTATAAAAACTACGTTAAGAGAACGTCGGGAAAACGCAGCACAACCCATTTGAGTTATTGATTATATTCAATGAAAACAAATGAGTATGCTTACCACTATTACACTCTGGGACATCGCAGTGTTCAGACCTCTTGTTGGGGTCCATTGTATAACACCAGGGTTCATTCACGTGGCTCATATCCCGACATTTATTGCCTGACTCCTCCCCAAACCCGCATCCTGTGCACCCACTGTACGATTTGTACTTCCTCGCGTGGCGATGTGGCTCATCCTCCATCCAAGATTGACACTTCTTCCCTCCCTTGGTTCGATTTGTTTCTCCAACATATATCACTGTTGTTCTCCCATATTTATCGGTTAGTTTTGTATAACAACTTGTAGCTGAAAAAATTAAAAAGGAGTTTAAAAACATTGTCTACCTCGGAGTTTGAACTAAATTCAGCCAGAATATTCTTTCAGTCCAGTAAAGCCAGCCCACTTGCATATTTCTGTAACTAGTTTAGTGCAGAAAAAACACCAGCCATCAAATCATTTTATCCGAAAGGTGTTAAGCGGCGATCATGTATAACAATTGGTACACTGGAGTTACCTGCCCCTACTAACTAAACCAAAAGCTTTTGCCGGTGCCTTGCGATTGGCTAGATGGGCTTACATCAGAGACCCGAGACAGTAGTCAATAGTTGTACTCAATTTCTCAAGGTCATATATGTACAGGTCACGTTCACAAGATTATATATCAGTTACGTTCAAGTTCTCTCAGATACATATTGGTCAAGGTCCCCTTCTGAAGAATACATATCGATAAAGTTCATATAAGTAGAATAAATATTTCTTTGAGAGGCATTTTAGAAGTTGGAATGACAATAATGCTGAGGAATTTATGGATGACAACTTGTCTGTTCATTGTATGCGACTTTTCGAAACAGATTCTTGTGTCGTTCTCAAGCTTCTCTATGCTTGAGAATGAAACATGAATCTGAAACGTAACGTCGCATACAATAAACAAAGCAGTTGTCATCCATATATTTCTCGGAATTATTATCTCACAAATCATCATGAATCAGTGGGAGATAAGTCAAGGGGTGTTTTAATTTGAAAGGAACGTTTCGATATTTTAAAATTTATTTGGTAAAAAGAAACTTACAATTCACGTAATTTTCCAATCACATTTCAGCTATAATGTTCATATATATTTATGGTAACCTAAACCTTTAAAAGATGAGAAAACAGATCTTTAATGAATATTCAGGAAAACAGCTAACACTATTTATTATATGCTAAGCGGTGAGAGACTGAGTTTTATTATATGCTAAGCGGTGAGAGACTGATTTTTCTCAGTTCTAGAAAAGTGTTCTCGCCACGGAGTGTGATATCACTTTTTCAAGTTAGTGAAAATATCACAGAGGGGATGACGTCATGTGTACAATGGTTTGACGTCACTTTTACAATCAACGCGACGTCATCGCCGTCGCTAAGTTACGATCAACAATAGTATGACGTCGCCAGAAAACTCTCGAGTCAAAGCCTTTTGGACATAAATTACCATATTTTCGATCACAGAGGAATATAATAAACAGAATATCTTTTGTTTTGAGTGTGATATTACTTATCTCTCATCTCGTGACGGGGTAAAGCCTATTTTTTCACTCGTGGCTGCGCCACTCGTGAAAATACTGGCTCTACCCCGTCAGTCGATGAGAGATAAGTGATATCACACTCAAAACAAAAGATATCCTCTATGTCACACTTATTCTCGGACAGGAGCTGTTACTAAGGTATCAGGGTACATGAAACTTGGACAACACGAGGGATGAGAGTCGTGGGTAACATAAGATAAAACCATTCGGTCGTCACCAAATCAAACGGTATAATCAAAAGATAAGATATAACTAATATATAGAGATTATTACCCGAGGAAGTGTGTCATATGACTTTTACGAAACGAGTGTGAATTTTTGTATTACCCGAGCGAGAGCGAGGGTTATACACAAATTTGCACGAGTTTCGTAAAAGTCATATGACACACTTCCGAGGGTGATAATTTCTTTATTACCGATTCTATTCTGTTTTTTTCTGTTAAGAATATCTAGGAAATGGCCTGCTTCCCTTGCGACGGCCGGATACAGTGACGTCACGAACAATGGTTTTATGACGTCACAGACGTAAATATACGGGGGGTCGCGCTACAACAATCGTTGCTAGGCAAAAGTGATATGTGCACTAGTGCTCATATTGAAAATATGTCACTACTAATTTTCAACCATATGGGTAATAAAAGAACTTACGAACGCAATTCATTGCAGGAAGAGTCCAGTTCCCCTGTTCATCACAGAGAGCCTCCCTTGGTCCCGAGAAGTACTTGTATTTCTCCTTTGCGTTTTCATCACATTCATACTCAAGCACAACCGGATACCCGGGTTTACTCATCTGCCGCTTTTTAATTGCTCCCTGGTTGACATACGTTGGCTCTGTCTCACACTGTCAGGAAGAAAAAACAAATAATACCTGAAAGAATTTCAGTCATCAATACAGTTTCTCTAATGGAGACAGATATTGAGGACAGCTAGCAACAGTTTCGCACATCTTGCAAAATACTTGAGAAGAAGCTGAAATAGAGATTAAGAACAACTCGCAATATACTTGAGAAGAAGCTAAAATAAAGATAAAGCACATCTCGCACTTTACTTGAGAAGAAGCTAAAATAAAGATAAAGCACATCTCGCACTATACTTGAGAAGAAGCTAAAATAAAGATAAAGCACATCTCGCACTATACTTGAGAAGAAGCTAAAATAAAGATAAAGCACATCTCGCACTATATCTGAGAAGAAGCTAAAATAAAGATAAAGCACATCTCGCACTATTATTGAAAGGCTCTGAAATTAGAGATTAACGACATCTCACACTTTATTTGAGAAGAAGCTGAAATAGAGATTAAAGACATCTTGCACTACATGTATACCTGAGAAGAAGCTGAAATAGAGATTATAGACATCTTGCACTGTACTTGAGAAGAAGCTGAAATAGAGATTAAGAACATCTCCCACTATAATTAAGAATACGCTGAAATGGAGATTAAAGACATTTCGCACTAAGATTGAGAAGAAGCTGAACTTAGAATTAAGGACATTTGTCACTATCATTGGGAAGAAGCTGAAATAGAGATTAAAGACATACTACCCTATCTCGCCAACTCAGCATAATTGGGTGGCGATTTTAATGCACACCATAGCCTCTGGGAGGCAGACGATAAAACCGACACGAGAGGTCCAGTCAAACAAAAATGGTAAGAGGATAACAAACTTATTGTTATCAACAATGGCGAACCGACTTTTCACAGGCAAATACAAGGTATATACACCACAATATATCTAAGAATTATTACACCAGACCTAGTTAATGATGCTAGTCTATATGTTAATGATGACAGTTGGGGAAGTGATCACTTCCCACTATTCACCACATTAGCGAATGACAATACACAACAGGCACAACATAGATATACCCATAACAGTTGGAATTTCAACAAAGCAAATTGGGAAATATTTCAAAATAGTTGTAAGCAAAACTTGAATAATGCTGTAAAAGACGCAGATGTTAACATATACAACAAAAATATCACGAAGATTATGATAAATGCTGCTAACATAGCCTTTCCAACCAAAATAGCTCACAATCATATACCTGTACCATGGTGGAATGAAGAAATTATGCAAGCAAGAAGGGAAAGAAAACTACTCAGGAAATAAAGCTAAGAAGTTACAACAACAAGCGGCAGCAGCTAGAAATAAGGTTAAAACTTTAGTAAGTATGGCAAACATCCAATCATGGAAAAATTGTGTAGCACATTAGATATCAAATCTAACTCAAGACAAGTCTGGAAAAAGATTAATGTCTTTAGATGTAAAAGCACTATCTTGCATATTCCAAGTATCAACAACAACCCTACCAAATCCGATTCATATAGACCAGCTAGTCTCCTTAATTTCTAATCTAAGTAAAACACTCGAAGTTATGGCAACGAAAGATTACAACATTCTCTAGAAACCAACGAATTGATCACACAAAATCAATCAGGATATAGAAAATCCTATAGCACCACTGACCATATTGTTAGATTAGAACACTCTAACAGACAAGCTCAACAAAATAGATACACTATCTCGGGACCCATCTTCCCACGGCAAGGTGAAAACGTATCGATCAACTCTCCTCGCTTTAGACCTTGCCTTCACAAGGTAGAAAACTGGTGATCCGGAGCAGCGACACCTATCGTGATCACGAGTTACGCCCCTTATCAACTCTAACAATATAGCCAATGAAATTTCGGAACAAATTCAAAATACTAACAGACGATCTTTTTGAAAACTATCCGAGTGAAATTTAATTTCAAATTTCAGTCCGCATGGTTGTTGTCACGTTTTTGATGAGCACCGAGAATGCAGAGAAGACAAACATTTATGTATCACTCAAATTAATTGTTTCTCGCCCTTGTAAAACACATACAAAAGTATTTTTTCAAATCGGTTCAGTTAACATGCTGTCTTCTGATTGGACTATTCTACTTCCGTGCAGCGGGTTGAAATGCTAGCACAGAAATTACGGCCAATGATGTCAAGGAAGGAATGGGAAAGTTTAGAAACTTTTTCGTTTCGCCTGTGACGTTGTGAAGATGCTCGGGACCATTCGCGCAAGCCTATATACAAACAGGCACGTAGGCTCCCAACGGGAAATTTCCACTATCACATCAAATACTTTTTATCACACCAATGTTTGGGATAACTGGTAGAACTTGGGCACTGGGCAACCTGGTAAAAACTCTTCATTTAAAGTGCATGGTGTGATTAACCCTGGCGCTTAACTAATTGTATCTGGTAACTGGTAATTTATTTGGTACCAAGCCTCAAAACTCTCACTTCCTGGTTCTGACCGGGTGCAGTAGGGAGGACAGGGATTGTACCTTAAGTGTATGGAATGACCACCTCCTACACTTTGCATAGGTACAATCTCAATCAGATGACCTACAAGTAAAAAAAATGCACATTGCGAAGGTTACAACAATGGAAAGAACGGCGAATAATGTACTAAGTATATCAAGCAAAAACGATAAGTTTAACTCCATTCATCTCTTAATCAATATATTTATATATAAAACATAAATAATTAATACTCCCGCCCCCTTAACTTTTCAAATATTACTTAAACTTTGACATTTAAACAAAATATAAAAAAAATTCCCATATACAATATCTCTCTATCTTTTTCAGGTACCACGCCAATCACAACCCTCAACAAATCTAACCCCCCCCCCCCCCTTTTTATTCCAAATTTTTTTTTTTTTACCACTTTCATTAACTTTATTTGGGTGTCTATGGCCTTCCGTTTATGTGTAACTGCTCACACGATCTCTCTGCGTCCTTTGAACAACCTAAAGATACAAACACGAGACTTTTCATAACGACCCTTGAGCATTCTGCACATTCATTGAGCGTCCTCTCTGCCTTCACTGGGCGTCCATCGAGTGAAGACGATCCTAGTGCGACCACTCTGCCTCCTCTGTGCCTTCTTTGTGCCTCCACTGTGCCTCTCATGTGCCACCAGTGACGAGTATGAAGACAGTACAGCGACCATTCAGCAACCCTTCTGCCTCCTCGACGACCACTGAACAACCGCGCTGCCTCCGAGACGACCATTAAACAACTGTTCTGCCTCCCTGACGACGACTTCAGCGAACCCAGAAGTATGGGGTATATAAGTTGCGTTGGTATGCAGGTTTGTCAGTCCCTCTCTGAGAGTCGACTATGAACAACCAATTAGTCCTGGCAGCTTTAATACAAGGACAACATGCTGTGATGCTAAAGATCATGGCCTTTACTGTACACAGAAGAATAAGGCGTCGCCAAAGGAGAAGACGAAAGTGGTGGGTTCGTCCCTGGTTGACACAAGAGAGACGACTTCTTTTTGACTGATGTTGGAACTGCGTTTTGAAGATGAAGGGTCTTTCTATAAACATCTTCGAATGGAACCATTATGTCATAGCATAGAAGATTATTTATGTTAGTGCAAACTTATATCAGTGACACTTAACGATTTGATTAGCATTTTGATGTAATTTAATTCTCTTAACTAAATCCTACTTTGCTCTTGTTCACTATCGGTCATTTTGGTTTGTTTATATATGTGAATCGATTTTGTACATACTTAGGAGAGGGTATTTTAGTTTGACAACTTGTTCCCAATCCTTTTCATGTGAATAAAATATGTTTAAACTAATGGAACCAAGAATGTTTGATGCAGGAAAACGTACCCGAGAGTACCTCAAGGTTAATGGTACTGCAGGATCTGTTCGATTGCAGGACAGAATGGTATAAATGAGCGTAAACAGTGCACATGTCACAATAAACAGAATTGAAGTTCCTTAATCTTGACTTTAAAGGGGCAGTAGCACATTTTTTGATAATCTTATATCTAAAATATTTCACTGATAATTGTAAGTTAATGCTAATTGTATTATTTTGACAGTGTCAAAAATCTCATTACCGAAACCAATCATCCACAGTCAGAGAACAAAGTATAAAGATTTACATAAACTCCATTGGCGGCCATTTTGTGTGAACACCTTTAATTAATTTTGTGTAAGAAAAAGGAATCGCATGGCTAAACTTGACTTTATATATTTGAGTTATTACTGCTTCATTTAGTTTAAATACATTATCTTTCAATTGGAAGCATTAATTTTCCTTTTCCTGACATCACCTTATATCCCCCTAAAAACGTGCTACTGCCCTTTTTAGATATTGATCAGTGTTTATGCTTATCATTTAGTTTATATGCATATCGTATCAATTTATGTTTATCATGATCATTAATCAATTGATAACTTGTTTTGTCTTCTATATTTATCAATGTTATTATGTGTCAAAATCATCTTCAAGAGGTCTATTCAAAACACTACAGATGTATCTTTACTAAATGATATTGCAGATGTTGAATTTTGAAATGGAGATTACAAAAACGTTTTACTCTGCCGTTTGATAAGTAAACACATCGTGTGATAATATGACGTGTAGTGTATTTTGACATGACATTATGATAATTATGTCCGACGTCATATCTTTAGTAGGGGACGCTATGACCGCTAGAAAGTGTATTTCAGCTCTTTGTTTGGATCAGGAATAGCTCAAAAATCGCTGAGTAATTAATAAAATACCAAACTCGTTATATTCAATGAACTGTTCATGAAATTCGTGAATAGTTTGAGTTTCAAATTCAGTATTCAAATTTATTTGTTAGATGACACACCAATAACTAATTTCGTAAATGTTATTAAATTGAACGTACTTTAGTATTCTATGTATTTTTACATTTATCTTTACATTTATCATTGAGAACTGAGTTGGGGTACGGTAGATATTGCGGATATTGCGGATATTGCTTGTATGAGATCAACAAGATATTGCTTTGGTGGAAGTACCAGCCTATGTACTTGTGTTGGGTATTCAATGATGTACTACGCCAGTATTACACATCGTGTGATAATATGGCGTGTATTGTATTTTTACATGACATTATGATAATTATGTCCGACGTCATATCGTTAGTAGAGGAAGGCAGAAAGGATGCAGGAGGAAGGCACAAGAATCGTCATGGTGGCACAAACGTCGTCGTGGTCGCTGCATGGAGGCAGAATGGTCTTGTGATGAACAGCTATGATTGCACACAGGTCGCAGAAGGGTGGCACAAGGGTCGCAGGGATGTCGCAATCAAAGGCAACATTTTTTACTTTGCGACCGCTGAGCAACCCTTGCGACCATTGAGCGTCCTTGCTACGTCCCTTCTGCCTCCTGGCAGCATCCTTTGTGCGTCCTTATTCGACGGCGTCCCCACTACGGAAGTTTTGAGCATGTTCAAAACTTTGTGGCGTCCTTTGCGTCCTTGAAATCCATTCCCGACCTCTCAGCATCCCTGGCAACCATTCTGTCTCCCTTGAGCGTCCAGTGGCGACCTTGTGTGCATTTTGGTCACACAGAGGACGCACAATGGTCTTTGGGTGTGTGTAAAGATGATGAAGAAGACGTTAAACTTCAATCCAACAACAACAACTAAAAATTTGTAACTGTCATTGGGTAGAAGCTGATATAGAGATTAAGAACATCTTGCACTATAATTGAGTAAAAGCTAAAATAGAAATCAAAGAGGTGACACTAAACTTAATTTCGGTCCATAGTAACTTAATCTACAATGTTTTACCCATATGGGCCAAGGAGCCTGTAAATAAACGTTCAGCTTTAGAGATCTTTTATTATGGACAGAAAGATGAAAATATTCTAGGCAGGGCTAATCAGGCGAATATGGCAGCAGAGTTTCAGTTGAAGAAAAACTCACAAGCCTTCAGTTGAAGTTAACCTCAGTACTAATTTTATACCGGAATGTTTTTTTCAAACTCTTTGATGCCCAAATACAACCAATTTTACAATATGGATCGGAGGTGTGGGGTTTTCAACGCTTCGACTGTTTAGAGAGATGCATCTAATGGCTTGTAACAAGTTTTTAGGTGTTGGATCAACTACTCCTAATTGTATGGTATACGGAAGATATCCCCTCTACATAAATTCCCAAATAAGATGTTTGAAATATTGGCTTAATAATAAACTAATGATACTTCAACAATTATAAATCTAGCGATGTACATAGAGTATGCACAAGATCTTCGTGGCGAAATTCTAAAATCGAGGTCAATATAACACTAGTTTGTATGATATATCGTGAACTTTGTATTATATTTATAACATGAAATTGTAACTCTCCTGTATACGGGCCGGAGGCCTTGAATGCAATAAACTTTGTCTGTCTGTCTACTAATGTTATCAGAAGGTGTGTACAGAATAAATCCAGAATCACCTGGAGAACATACCACAGGCCAAAACCAGAGCTTTGTTATAAGCTAATCAAAACAATTTAAAGGGCAGAAGCACGTTTTTAGATGGAATATAAGGTGATGTCTAGAAAATGAAATTTAATGGTTCCAATTGAAAGACAATGTATTTAAACGAAATGAAGCAGTAATAGTTCAAATATATAACGTTATGTTTAACCATGCGATTCTTTTTTCTTACACAAAATGAATTAAAGGTGTTCACACAAAATGGCCGCCAATGTTTTTTATGTGAATCTTCATACTTTGTCCTCTGACTATGGATGATTGGCTTGTGTAATGTGATTGTTGACACTGTCAAATTAATACATTTAGCATTAACTTACAATTAGCAGTGAAGTATTTGAAATATAAAATTATCAAAATACGTGCTACTGCCCCTTTAAAGCAGTATGAACCTTCAAAATCACAAAATTATCAAATTTCAAATCACGAAAATGGCTCGAAGAAAAAATGGACAATGTCCTGTTAGCGTCTTATCATGGATGATGAAAAAGGTTTTGTGTATGACTGTCAACAAGGGATCAAAAATGTTGTTTTTTATTTTAAAAATTAATAATTCCGAGGGTCAAAATAATTAAATAGATGTTATGTGAAATGAATGAATTCGAAGTCAGTTTATGTCAGCTACAGAAAGGGTGAAATGTATCTTATTTACGTAAATGAAATAAAGGTGTTCACACAAAATGGCCGCCAATGGATTTTATGTGAATCTTCATACATTGTCCTCTGACTATGGATGATTGGCTTGTGTAATGTGATTGTTGACACTGTCAAATTAATACATTTAGCATTGACTTACAATTAGCGTGAAGTATTTGAAATATAAAATTATCAAAAAACGTGCTACTGCCCCTTTAAGGAACACTCTATTAGTGTTTATTATTGGCAACAACTTCAGGTGTTTGTGGCTGAAAACAATTTGTTAGAGGTTTTGTACATACCAACAAAATATCTGACATGAGGCTACAGATTTCCGCACTTTTAGGATTTTTTAAAATTTGTTTTATAAAATTGTATTGATGATAATTATAATCACATTTTTTAAGGAATGAAAACCAAGTCACCACGGATATCATTTAAAGAGGAAACAAAGAACACGTCATGGCTACATAGTTTTGAATGATTACCATCTGGCATCATGTGATTTCATTTTGAACTCCATCTGTTCATTCGACATCAAATTATAGAAACTGTACACTTTCAGTATTTGATTGCAAAATGTAAGGAATTGTTTGTTTAGTAACATAACTACTTGTATTAATAATGCGGCTAAACATAGAATATCATAACGTACAAATGTTAAATTCATTTGACAAAGGTCTATGAAAAAACTCTTTCAGCTCGGACGCTGTGTACAAGTGGTATAATCGGTTGTGTTGGAGTACACACTGTATGGCAACGATTTTAAATTGAAAATTGAGATATTTTCATAAGTGATGGTTATTTAAGACTTTCACATTAAAGGGACAGTAGCACGTTTATAGGGTGAATATAAGGTGATGTCAAGAAAATGAATATTAATGGTTCCAGTTGAAAGACAATGTATTTAAACTTAATGGGGCAGTAATAATTCATATATTTAACGTAAAGTTTAGCCATGCGATTCTTTTTTCTTACACAAAATGAATTAAAGGTGTTCACATAAAATGGCCGCCAATGTATTTTATATGAATCTTCATACTTTGTCCTCTACTATGGATGATTGGCTTGTGTAATGACATTTTGACACTGTCAAAATAATACATTTAACATTAACATTCAATTTACAGTGAACATTTTAAAGTATGAAATTGTAAAAAAACGTGCTACTGCCCCTTTAAACGGTAACCAATATTTTTCCTGGTATGAAAAAAATATTGTTGGAGGGATATTCCAAAACGATAATGTTACGTCACACTATAATCACTGTAGCTTAAATACGTGTTACTGTATGAGTACTAGACTTTTTAGATTGGGTTATCAATTCAAAGAATAATAAACTTATGCACGATTTCAAATCAAAGGGCATCAAATATACCTACATTGGATGCTTTTAGTCCACTCTCAGCTGGATTAACTGCAAACAAAGTTATAAAACTATTACCTTTCAAATCATTAATTTGTGATGAGCTAAAAATAGAAATTGTGTTTCACGTCAGCAAAGGTGACAGTGGACAGTTGCATGACCAGAGAATCTCAGGCAAGTGTCTTCTGATGTCTAATATATCCAACAGTGTTGATAGAAGTTACAAATATGTGAGGCTTGCCGAGGATATTTTACTTTTAGTAACGAGTGTTGATATAATTGATATCAGGAGAGTCGGATTCTATATATCTATTATTTTCCACAAGCGATATCTCCTGTGGAACATAGCTTTAGGTGATAAACAAACTTAACGCTACAGTTAATCTTAGTGCTATATCTGTATATTTTTACTTTTCCCTGAGGCTGCCATTGTGACTTAGTGTTTGGTGATAGGGTACCCGCCTATATTTCCCTGAGGCTACTATTGTGACTTAGTGTTTGGTGATAGGGTACCCGCCTATATTTCCCTGAGGCTGCCATTGTGACTTAGTGTTTGGTGATAGGGTACCCGCCTATATTTCCCTGAGGCTGCTATTGTGACTTAGTGTTTGGTGATAGGGTACCCGCCTATATTTCCTTGAGGATGCTATTGTGACTTAGTGTTTGGTGATAGGGTACCCGCCTATATTTCCTTGAGGCTGCTATTGTGACTTAGTGTTTGGTGATAGGGTACCCGCCTATATTTCCTTGAGGATGCTATTGTGATTTAGTGTTTGGTGATAGGGTACCCGCCTATATTTCCCTGAGGATGCTATTGTGACTTAGTGTTTGGTGATAGGGTACCCGCCTATATTTCCTTGAGGATGCTATTGTGACTTTGTGTTTGGTGATAGGGTACCCGCCTATATTTCCTTGAGGCTGCTATTGTGACTTAGTGTTTGGTGATAGGGTACCCGCCTATATTTCCCTGAGGATGCTATTGTGACTTAGTGTTTGGTGATAGGGTACCCGCCTATATTTCCTTGAGGCTGCTATTGTGACTTAGTGTTTGGTGATAGGGTACCCGCCTATATTTCCCTGAGGATGCTATTGTGACTTAGTGTTTGGTGATAGGGTACCCGCCTATATTACCCTGAGGATGCTATTGTGACTTAGTGTTTGGTGATAGGGTACCCGCCTATATTTCCTTGAGGCTGCTATTGTGACTTAGTGTTTGGTGATAGGGTACCCGCCTATATTTCCTTGAGGATGCTATTGTGATTTAGTGTTTGGTGATAGGGTACCCGCCTATATTTCCCTGAGGATGCTATTGTGACTTAGTGTTTGGTGATAGGGTACCCGCCTATATTTCCTTGAGGATGCTATTGTGACTTTGTGTTTGGTGATAGGGTACCCGCCTATATTTCCTTGAGGCTGCTATTGTGACTTAGTGTTTGGTGATAGGGTACCCGCCTATATTTCCCTGAGGATGCTATTGTGACTTAGTGTTTGGTGATAGGGTACCCGCCTATATTTCCTTGAGGCTGCTATTGTGACTTAGTGTTTGGTGATAGGGTACCCGCCTATATTTCCCTGAGGATGCTATTGTGACTTAGTGTTTGGTGATAGGGTACCCGCCTATATTACCCTGAGGATGCTATTGTGACTTAGTGTTTGGTGATAGGGTACCCGCCTATATTTCCTTGAGGCTGCTATTGTGACTTAGTGTTTGGTGATAGGGTACCCGCCTATATTTCCTTGAGGCTGCTATTGTGACTTAGTGTTTGGTGATAGGGTACCCGCCTATATTTCCTTGAGGCTGCTATTGTGACTTAGTGTTTGGTGATAGGGTACCCGCCTATATTTCCTTGAGGATGTTATTGTGACTTAGTGTTTGGTGCAACGGTACGTAAAGGTTAAGGTACGAAGACGAGGTCTTGGTGCCTGTAGATAGACCGCAGGGGGAGTCGGGTAGGACAGACAGTATCTTATGAAGGGTAGTTACAACAAGGTATTTTTAGCCAGAGGAAATGTGCCTACCCGACTCCCCCTGCGGTCTATCTACAGGCACCAAGACCGAGTCTGAGTACCTTAACCGGCTTATGAACTGAGGGAAGATTGCATTTAAAAAAATAAAACAAAAATATAGCAGTTCAAACATACTCACACCCCTCTATGAAAATGAACTGGTCCAAATGACTTCATAGGTTTGTGACAGGATTTGGAAACCATTAATAACAATCGTTTTAAAAACGAATTTTAGTTATGTGTTAAGTAATCAAAAGCTGAAAACAATATTTTCCTTTAACATTACAAACAAAAAGTTGACAGTAAATATTAGTGTCATCATCAGGCGACGCAGCCGATCACGTGACATTGTGCCCGTGCATTTCGTGACACTTGTGCTTAATGCTGAAATGTACAGGCTTGCACACTAAACTGCTCGACCAATGACAACATGATCAAAGTTATCCCAAACACAACACAATTTCAATAGTTACAAGACCTTTTGCACATAAAACATATTGCTACATTAATAATAATAAAAAAAAGTAATGCAGAAACTGGCAATTTTACAAGAGGCAATGCAATAGTGTAATCAATTGGTCATGAAAAAATCATTCTAACTTCAACTGGCTCCGTAGCCTAATGGTATGCACGTTTGGTTACAAATCGAAAGGCCAGTGGGTCGATCCCCGACTTTCGAGTGATATATTTGGAAAACTCTTGTGTTTGAAATTAAATGAATTTTATAATGGGAAATGTTTGAGATTTGAAAAGAAATTAGTTTAAAATGTAATGTTGAGGTCTTTAAATCACAGATAGGCCTCATACGAGGTCTTTAAATCCTCGATAGACCTCATATGAAGTCTCTAAATCACAGATAGACCTCAAACGAGGTCCGTAAGTTACAGATAGACCTGACTTGATGTAGCCAAGGTCCTACCTCCAGGTTACGGAACGGTGCTAAACAAAGGGATGACGTCACCAGAGGTTTATAACCGCCTATATTACCCTGAGGATGCTATTGTGACTTAGCGTTTGGTGATAGGGTACCCGCCTATATTTCCTTGAGGCTGCTATTGTGACTTAGTGTTTGGTGATAGGGTACCCGCCTATATTTCCTTGAGGCTGCTATTGTGACTTAGTGTTTGGTGATAGGGTACCCGCCTATATTTCCCTGAGGATGCTATTGTGACTTAGTGTTTGGTGATAGGGTACCCGCCTATATTTCCTTGAGGCTGCTATTGTGACTTAGTGTTTGGTGATAGAGTACCCGCCTATATTTCCTTGAGGCTGCTATTGTGACTTAGTGTTTGGTGATAGGGTACCCGCCTATATTTCCTTGAGGCTGCTATTGTGACTTAGTGTTTGGTGATAGGGTAGCCCCCTTTATTTCCTTGAGGCTGCTATTGTGACTTAGTGTTTGGTGATAGGGTACCCGCCTATATTTCCTTGAGGCTGCTATTGTGACTTAGTGTTTGGTGATAGGGTACCCGCCTATATTACCCTGAGGATGCTATTGTGACTTAGTGTTTGGTGATAGGGTACCCGCCTATATTTCCTTGAGGCTGCTATTGTGACTTAGTGTTTGGTGATAGGGTACCCGCCTATATTTCCCTGAGGCTGCTATTGTGACTTAGTGTTTGGTGATAGGGTACCCGCCTATATTTCCCTGGGGCTGCTATTGTGACTTAGCGTTTGGTGATAGGGTACCCGCCTATATTTCCCTGAGGCTGCCATTGTGACTTAGTGTTTGGTGCAAGGCTTCCCGCCTATATTTCACAGAGTTGATAGCCTAATGACAACGACTTGATGGGGCCAGAAAATCAAAGTATATGTATTGAAAAAAGTTATTAGTGC
The DNA here is from genome assembly GCA_916613615.1 of Steromphala cineraria. Taxonomy (NCBI): domain Eukaryota; kingdom Metazoa; phylum Mollusca; class Gastropoda; order Trochida; family Trochidae; genus Steromphala; species Steromphala cineraria. Next base: position 32,562,087 of record OU744725.1, on the reverse strand, counting down.
AAGATATATTTCACTAAGTTTATAACTTCAGGAAAATTAAAATATTGAGACATGATAATCTTAAACAACACTTTCGAATATTAAAAATACATTTGAAAATCATAAGACATTTTAAAACCAAAGACAATTGAAAACCAAAGACAATTGAAAATCAAAGACTTTTGAAAAATCACAAACACAAATACCATATTTCATGCTGTAGTACTTGATCCCTGTTTGAGGAGTGAGTCCTGATGTGTCCTGGTATATGGCTGGACAGAGTCCACATGTGGCCATGTTGTTGTAGAAGAAGGAAGAACAGTCCCTTTTATTCAAGCACAATGCAGCACAGTTGATGATACCTAACACTGTCACAAATACTCCTTCATCAAGCGTGAAGTTTGAAAATCTTAGATCGAAGGAGCGTTCAGAAATCATCCTTAGTTCTTAAATGACTACCTGTTTTGCTTCATGATGGCAAGAGACATTCTTAGAGATGTCTGTCCAATTAAATGTTAAAGCAAGTAATTTGACCTTTTGGTAGTGATTGTAGGTTGTTCATTGTAATACCTTTTCTTTCCCGGTCAAGATACGTCCCAAACAACTCAAGGAGTGGCTTATTAATATTTAATGAGATATGAATGTTCGATCATTTTGTAAACATCATCTGAATACCTTTTGTGTAATAAAGCAGAGGCACCTTCATGAAATGACAATGAGAAACATCTTAATTTTCGCTTTCATATAATTCCATCGATGGAACTTGATAGTTTATCATCATTATAAATATTAATATGGAATTGTATATAATAAGTAGTCATAAAAACAATACATACTCCATGAAAAGAAATGATTGACCGATTTTGATAGTATAACATGATTTTAAGTATTTGTATAAAATTGTATAGCTTTATTTGTCAAAAGACAAACGTATCTATAATACAAATGATTGACTGAATTTGATAGTATAACATCATTAAAAGTAGTTATTTAGAATTGTATAGCATTTTTTGTCATGAGACAAACGTAACTAAAATATGTGAAAAGTGAACAAAATTTTGCTAAAATTGACGTTATTAATATTTCTTTAAAACTCTTTTCAGGACTGGCGTCTAATGAACCGCATGTTATTGTGAAATCTACCCTTGTTACTGTTTTGCAATATTAATAAGACATTATAACAGATATACCACGAAACCATGACAAATGATTAGTCTTGAATAATATTCTTCATAATTAAAGGTGTACGAGGTATAATATTTCTGGCAGAAAAGATGAATCTTCTAATCATCGTTGAACTACAGACGTATACAAAAGGAAGCAGCTACTGCAGCATTCGTTTTGGATAAAAAAAATTATAAATTCAATAAAGGATCTTGTGGCACTAAAATATGCTTGTTTTTTGGTAAGGCCCACCTCACCATGTTTTCCACAAATTCAATGAGTCATTTCTATTTTATCAATATCAAATTTTTATGATTACCTTCATTGGGATAAAATCAAGCGATAACTTTAAAAATTCAAACTCATTTCATACATATTATGTCTTGTAAGTCATTATCTAAACAATGCGTTGAAACTAATTAAGATATGAAATATTAGTATCATCATTGTAATTACATGGATGTGGGAAACTAACAATGATATAATTTTGATTATTTTTTTTACTTGATAAACATGCAAAAATTACTTATAATTACAATGATTTGACCAATTGGTTTTAGTTTTTTCATCAAGATGATTATTATTGCTATTCACTATATAAAGAATTACATACATATAATCAATAAATAATGTCAATATCTTTGTTCAAAAAGAGCTAATCCAATTTGATTTCTCTCACTCATAAAATGTATCTAAATAATAATAATGATATATATTGTAAGTAAGGATCGCTAATCATGTTCTATCTATTTTCGACCAGTCAGACTATGACTGTGTGTGTGGGATTGTTTTGCCATATACGGCCTGACTGTGACTGTGTGTGTGGGATTGTTTTGCCATATAGGGCCAGAGTGTGACTGTGTGTGGAATTGTTTTGCCATATAGGGCCAGATTGTGACTGTGTGTGTGGGATTGTTTTGCCATATAGGGCCAGATTGTGACTGTGTGTGGAATTGTTTTGCCATATAGGGCCAGATTGTTGCTGTGTGTGTGGGATTGTTTTGCCATATAGGGCCAGATTGTTGCTGTGTGTGTGGGATTGTTTTGCCATATAGGGCCAGATTGTGACTGTGTGTGGAATTGTTTTGCCATATAGGGCCAGATTGTTGCTGTGTGTGTGGGATTGTTTTGCCATATAGGGCCAGATTGTTGCTGTGTGTGTGGGATTGTTTTGCCATATAGGGCCAGATTGTGACTGTGTGTGTGGGATTGTTTTGCCATATAGGGCCAGATTGTTGCTGTGTGTGTGGGATTGTTTTGCCATATAGGGCCAGATTGTTGCTGTGTGTGTGGGATTGTTTTGCCATATAGGGCCAGATTGTGACTGTGTGTGGAATTGTTTTGCCATATAGGGCCAGATTGTTGCTGTGTGTGTGGGATTGTTTTGCCATATACGGCCTGACTGTGACTGTGTGTGTGGGATTGTTTTGCCATATAGGGCCAGAGTGTGACTGTGTGTGGAATTGTTTTGCCATATAGGGCCAGATTGTGACTGTGTGTGTGGGATTGTTTTGCCATATAGGGCCAGATTGTGACTGTGTGTGGAATTGTTTTGCCATATAGGGCCAGATTGTGACTGTGTGTGTGGGATTGTTTTGCCATATAGGGCCAGATTGTTGCTGTGTGTGTGGGATTGTTTTGCCATATAGGGCCAGATTGTTGCTGTGTGTGTGGGATTGTTTTGCCATATAGGGCCAGATTGTGACTGTGTGTGGAATTGTTTTGCCATATAGGGCCAGATTGTTGCTGTGTGTGTGGGATTGTTTTGCCATATAGGGCCAGATTGTTGCTGTGTGTGTGGGATTGTTTTGCCATATAGGGCCAGATTGTGACTGTGTGTGTGGGATTGTTTTGCCATATAGGGCCAGATTGTTGCTGTGTGTGTGGGATTGTTTTGCCATATAGGGCCAGATTGTTGCTGTGTGTGTGGGATTGTTTTGCCATATAGGGCCAGATTGTGACTGTGTGTGTGGGATTGTTTTGCCCTATACGGCCAGAATTTGACTCGATTTGTAAATATTTTGTATATAATTTTGTGAACAAGATGTTAGTGATAATAGTGATATGAATAAATTAAAAATGACTGTGTGACAGAAATCTGAGTTATAGATTCAGACATGAGAAGCGTTTAATTAAACAACTGTGTACACAATCCTGTCTTACTTGTTATTTGTTAGAGTTGTTTATTTGGGTGTACTCAGCCGTTACAAAGGCGTCCGAGTCCGACACCCCTCTCAGCAGCGTTTTGGTTTGTCGCTGGACGGTGACAAACAGACGCCTTGTTACGCAATGTTTAATTAGCTGTAGTTTCATTGAGAAACTGTGTATCGTTGCTGTTTTGGCCTAATATTTATGTAAAATAGTTATTTTACCAATGTCTTATGAAAAATATATTTTAAAAAGTTTATAAGCGTCTCTTTAAACCTCTCGTTAAAACTAGATATTCTAAAGACGTGTAATACTCGACTGATATATAATGACACAATCTTTTGTCTAAGATTTCACCATTGTCTAACATCTTACAGCATGTAAAGTATTTTCAAATAAATAACTGAAAATCGAATTCTTCATCAAAATCCTACATCAAAATAACGGTTTCCAGGCGAACATGTGTTTACGGTATGATTTGGTGACATTGGATGGTTTATCGGGACAAATCTTGAGAAAACTGATTGGACAGAAGGACGGACATATACTGTTTACCCGCTTATTTCGTAGCAAGGGTATTTATACATAATAAACACATGGTTCAATCTATATTATTATTAAATGAATATTTTCTTATATAGCGCGCATATCCATCCACTCGTGGTTGCTCAAGGCGCTTCTCTATCCCTCAACCACAAACCAGATAAAACAACATACACAAAACAGCAATCCCCTGCGACACTAGCCGAGGCGTTTATTACAATTTTTTGCACATTGCAAATCATATCAAGGATACCGCGCCTCATCCTCGTTTCCATTACCCACACCGTCAGTCGGGAACATGTTGCAGGAAGGTCAGTTTGGCAGCACTAAGATTTTACGTCAGTCACATCAATCATCCATCAGGTTAGCATTACATTCACCATGGTGATATGTACTTCCCCTACAAGGTAGGGATTCAACACTGCAGCAGTGTCGTACATGACGCCTTACACGTCAACATTTTTGCATTACCGGATGTTACAGTAACATCTTTTCATCCTACAAGGTAGGGATCAAACACTGCAGCAGTGTCGAACATGACGCCTCATACGTAAACAATTCCAACATTTCCAGATGTTACAGTAACATCTTCTTAATTAGTAGGGCCGACTACTGCAGCAGTGTCGAACACGACGCCAAATATGCAAACATTTCCAACAATACCAAATGTTACAGTAACGTCTACCTATACATGATATATATTCAACTCGCCAGAGTATGCAGCCATGAGCCATGAGCCATGTACCAGCGACCAATGAACAATCAAATGTCACTTGATTATCACTCATGAACCAAAGCTCTAACCTCACCGACTCCCCGAACTCAGTTACAAACAGTTACGTCATAAACCAAAACTTTCATTTAATGATCTTTATTTTCTTATTCAATGCATCATCATTCCATGAACTTTAAACCGTCCTCACTTCAAGCGAAACAACATCCAACAGATACTACTGTAACATCCTTTTACCAACATGGTATATTCCAATCACTGCACCTTGATATGTAATGAATATACATCACCACTGAAACATACAACCCAAAGTCAACAAACACAAAACTATACACCATTGGTTTACAATAAACCACTGTTTTAGCATGAACTTTCAATTTTACCATACAGTGGTTCTTTACCATATGCCACTGCATCATCTCTTCACAGTTCATCAAAACATCACCATCAACCACAACTTCAAAACACAATCACCTCACAGTATATCACTTCACCATATACCATTACTTCACCATATACCATCACTTCACCATGTACCACCACTTCACCATGTACCACAACTTTATGGACCACCACTTCACAGCACAGTCACTTCACCATACTGTGCTACTTCACCATATACAATCAATTTCACATCACCTCACCACAAACCGCCATTCACCATAAAGCACCAGTTAGTCATAAACCATTGCTTCAGCATTTACCACCCACTTCACACACCGCCACGACATCACCACTTCGCCATAAAAGAGTTCACCATATACCACCTTCACTTCATATTACACTTTCACTTCTTATTACACCTTCACTTCATATTACACTATCCTGCTGTCAATTTTACATACTGTGCCTGAAAAAACTCATTTACACAACTCAATGTAAAATTTGACATATCATCAACTTGATAGCTAGTCGTCGCAGCCGAGAATGGACTTCCCGCGCTCTGACATCACATTTATACACACCTCATAGCGCCCTCTACACGAGTATTACCTCCCTTTTATCTGGTTTGTTCCTAAAGAGAAATCAATTTCTCTCTAATTCGTCCAGCTCAAACGATAGAAATTTCATTTCTCTATCCCTCAACCACAAACCAGATAAAACAACATACACAAAACAGGCAGTCCCCTGCGACACTAGCCGAGATAAAAAGAAAGGGCAAGTCTGACGAACACTCAAAAACTCAAGCAACACTCATTTACATGAAAAAGCCCAAAACCAACCACCGGTTTCCTAAAATTGGAACCATCCTGATCATCACCGGTAAACTATACATCAGTACCAAACAATCCCATCTGTATTCCACTCCAGTACTTCAGGAAACTGCACAATGATCATGATCATAACATTTAATACCATTAAGTCGATCTTGATCGCTTCAATTGGTCAGCCCTGCTGTCGGATGTGTCCTGTAACTGAAGGCAACCTCAACGCTGAACAATCAGACCTCTGAGCGAGAAACACGTACGTGCAGCCTGCTGCTGCATGAAGAACTGCATGCCACAGTCAAAGGTTGTAGACTTGTATCAGTCGATAACCGAGAATATTCGGAAAACACAATTTGAACTTGCAACTTAATTCTCCGGGCCTCTGTGGTTCGTCCGTCCTCCAAATCACCTCTGTGGTTCGTCCGTCCTCCAAATCACGTCAACAGTCCACATCTTATATGCATAGTACTGTAAATCTTCCTTCATGAAATGACCTTTTCATTGCCTGTAGGGATATATCTGCTTACAAAAGTATAGAAGCTTTTTAAACGTTTGTTAGACCACATCATATGATCAAAAGTCAACATGTCCCGCAATGTAAAATTTGACATATCATCAACTTGATAGCTAGTCGTCGCAGCCGAGAATGGACTTCCCGCGCTCTGACATCACATTTATACACACCTCATAGCGCCCTCTACACGAGTATTACCTCCCTTTTATCTGGTTTGTTCCTAAAGAGAAATCAATTTCTCTCTAATTCGTCCAGCTCAAACGATAGAAATTTCATTTGTTGTTTCCCCTGGTCAATGGCATTCTTTCACCGTCCGATCATTTTTCTCTCTTGGTCATTCAACGCTTGTTATCCATGATTCTAGCTTGTAACAACTGAGAACCGTAAAACTATCTAGCAACCATACACTATTTTAAAAGAAGCAGTACAGTGCACAAAACGTATGATTCATCTTTACATCTTTACAAATCGTTCTATTAGCCCAATGAGCTACAAAAGTCTTTGTTTGTTTGAAGTATGAAAGTATGAGTTAATTTTGGAGTATGAAAGCTTTGGTCATTAAGGACGGGCTGCTTTCAGTTTTTGTGAAGTTTTCACCACCGCCGCCGCCTCACTCGTATTACTAGCTATAACTTTTTTCCACTAAGCTTTCCAGAACTCTTATTCATAACTTACTACTCATATCTCGGGGGAACGATTTTGGCACGTTCACTTTCAAGGTCAAAGGTCAAGGTCACGAGTTATGTAATCACTGTAAGAATTCCTTGTACTGAAACACGATAACTTGTTTGTTTGTGCTATGAAGTTCTAACTTGGTATGTAACATCCTTGGAAAAGTACAAAATTTTGAAAAGGTTTCGGCTACAATCCGTCAAAGGTCAAGGTCACAGCAAGGTACATGACTTTAGCATGGTTTAGCTAAAATGCTTAATGTTAACTATGAACACTTTTTAATCGATTGTTATACTCAATAAAAAATGTTCATTGATTGTGTGACCTTGAAGGTCAAAGCTCAAGGTCATTTGGGTATAACTTTATCCCATTTAGCACTTCAGAACTCATGAACATGTCTGAATGTGTACACTTCCGGAGAATCATTATGACATGTTCACTTTTAAGGTCAAAGGTCAAGGTCAACAGTTATAAAATCACTACAAAATTCCTTGTAAACACGATAACTCGAACAGTTTTTAGGCTATGAAGTTTAGATTTTGTATATATTATCTCTTGAGAAGTACAAAATTTTCAAAAAGTTCTTGGTACGAACTGTTAAAGGTCAAGGTCACAGCGAGGTCAACATACATTGAGAAAATGAATTATTTCAACCACCACGTTTTTATTTTCCTTTAATTCATTACATTAATGTTATATTCAATGAAATTTGTTCATTGATTGTGAGACCTTGAGTGTCAAAGGTCAAGGTCACAAGAAAATGTCCAATTTGCTGAGGCCTGTAAAAGGCGGAACAGGGTAAGGCGTAACCCCAAATTTCAGGGCTGCTTTGCTTTTGCCGTGTCCCGCAAACGCTATAATCTAGTTATTTACAGTGTTCACTTTAAACATACAATTTGTTAAAATGTTATAATTTACTATATATGATTGAGAGTGGGATACTCTGTTAGATCTGTAAGTTAGACCCTCTAGGACTGCCTTGCTACAGCTGTGATAACTATTAATCATGGGATTCTGATGTCACAATCTTGGAATGGCAGTTGATGGTCTAGCTTCATGAGATATGCACAGTTCCATTTTAACCTTCAAGTGACATACTAAGTAGGTCTATATTTTAGTCAAATGACACATTTCCTCCATGCGCGCTTCAGGATGTAGCCAATAAGGAGCTCGTCCCAGTAAAAAAATAGTTTACCGCCTGTTGCGGGGACTTCACCAAAAAATATAATGCATTTGTTATATTTCAACAGCTAAGTTGCCATTTATGTTGTGCATTGTAGCGTATTACGATTTGTCACAAAAACATTAATAACACCATTAATCATTCTCTCTCTTTGTAGTGTTCCCTTTAATAATATTTTACGAAAACTATGTTTTCCTGTCTTAAAGCTTTTATTCGGAGAGACATGGAGTTGAAATTCGAAAATTCAGAATTTCCCCTTTCTGCAATTTTTATACAATTGAAATTTTTTCGGCAAAATTTTGGTCAAAACAATTATAATTGGTCTACATCATGGACACACCTTACTATTTTTACAAAATAAATACTCCAAAATCAAAATATATACATAATGTGCTCCTGCAAAATTAATATCACATTTCATTATGTGGCGGCGGATTTAAAAACTTTGAAATTCATATCATTTAATAATAATAATAATATGTGTTCTTATATAGCGCACAAATCAAATCACTAAGCGATTTCTCTAGGCGCATTTGGTACGGTATTGAAAGAGACAAACATAAACGAACACCATTCAATATGATATTTGGACTAAACTGAAAGTAATGAAACAAACTTTTGCTTAGTGGCAAATGTAGAGCACGGCGTGCTTACACGAAAACCCTGCGAAAACCCTCCTGACCAACGCTATACACGCTTTTTGAAAACTCGAGAATAATCCAAATTCATTACCACTGTGTATAACAGTACACCGGAACTAGCGAGGTGTACGGCGAAGAAATGTTGCTAGCGAGGAGCCGAAATCGAAAGTTAGGTAATATTTTACTTCATAAATTTCAAATAATCAACATCTTGTAATTTTAGCACACATACTTAGTAAAATGTAGGCCTATGTGCTTTTCATTCTGTATCCAAGGGACAGTAACAATGACAGTTGCAAGTAAGGCTGTTGTTAGTAACATATTTGCTATCTCTGACTATGAACAGGATATGACATTAAATAGTTATGTCTCGGAAAGCTATTGACATGATAATAACATAGAAAAAGTTGATGAAACGGCGATGATTGCTTTTTAAGTGATCCCGTTTGCGATCACGCTCCTCGCTAGCAACATTTGTCCGCCGTAGGCCTACACCTCGCTAGTTCCGGTGTGCGGTTATACACAGTGGTTACACTGCCACCAGCAAAGCAAAAATACAGACTAAATTAAATTTGTATCGATCATTATCTACCTGAAGCTACCCCACAATATTTTAATTTCACCATTATGATGATACCACATTATATTCGAGCAGCTATCTACGCGATCCCATAGCAATGTCATAAGTGAAGAAGATGAAGGCAACATGGAGAAGTCATAAGTGAAGACGAGAATGCTCTTTTGTATAGCCAACTTATTGCTAAAAATGGGACATTTCGGTGTTAATACTTGCAAATCAAGCAAGTTGTTCATATGATTGAATTGAGTTGAATTCTTATATAAGATTGTTTGGTGGAGGTCGATCTGTCAAAAATGTTTTCATGTTTTAATGCGTCGTAAAGTTTTATTATGATTAATTAATAACATTATGACGTTCATAATTGTATGGCATAGTGCTATCTACAGTGATATCAGAAGGCCATGCATGTCTACTATTAGTCCAAGTTTTTACAAACAATAATTTCTGAAGCTCAATAAGCAAATAGATATACAACAATTTAGGCACGTGAAAAACCCTTCACCAATAACCCTGTATCATCCTGCATCAAAATGTATATATACCAGCCAAGGGGGAAGATGTAGTCAAGTTGAAAACATTTGATTTGATTTGCTTGCCGTTCAGCTAAAATAGAAATTAGAATTATTTGGAGTTGGAAAATTAGACCTTTATATGTAGCCTAATGGTTTGATTATAAAGCCTTTTTTTATGCAATACAGTCAAAATAAAAATAGGCTATAACTTGTTTTTCCCCTGGATTTTTTAAAATTGCAATTCTTTTGCTGAGTCTAAATTGACTTTATATACAAATCAAAGTCATTTTTAGTTATATCATAGCTTTATATTGATAGTTTTGGTCTCATTTCAATGAAACTGTTCTTTGACAAATTTAATTAGTTATCTTGTCCTGGGTCCCGTTGCACAAAACACTAAGGCACTTAAGTTAACCAGGACAAAATTTTCTCTTTTCAAATGTGATCGTTTTATAATCATGAACATGCTCTCCCCACAGAGGCAGCTCAGTCATAGAACCCGAGTTAGCACTGAGCTGCCTCTGTGGGGACAGAATGAATCATGAAGTATTTCGTTTGATCTTATTAGATATAAGTCCTGTTCAAATTATTGTATTTTGTGTCGAAATCAATATTCTTTTCACTTCGAACGTTTCTTTGAAAAAACATCGCATGCTTATCACCTATTTTAGGCAAGAGGATAAAAATATTAGCGAGCAAAGGGAGACAACCCCTTTCGAATTAATGCTTATGTTGCAAGCGACATTGCTCATTTCCATAAGGGGCTTGCCACATCAAGACGAACAGACAGGATACTGTCGCTGTTTCTCGTGATCTGTCATTATTTATATATTGCAGAGCCTGTTTTATAATACTTTGGTGAGTTTGTGGATTAAATTTAATAGCCATTTTATTTTGTTGACTTTTATCGCAAATAAGTCACGAGAAATCCCGGTAGATAAAAATCTATCGTGAAGTTCCATGCGTTTGAAGAAAATCAAAATGAAAACGCCGGTCGCCGGTCGGTGTCAAATAATATATGGATAGTCTCATACTAGTCTGTAGTAGAAAAAAATGGAATGAGAAAAAAAATACCAAATAGAGTTTTGTTTGTATCATATCAATTTATATCTGATCTTAAAGATTATCAATTATTACAGGGATCATATAAGACAGATCTGTCTTATTTGACTGATTATTAGGAATAGGTAAGCTAAGCCAATCACATGGTCTCGTCCATAGTGAATATAAATACGAGCTATGCTGTGTTTCCGTAGACCAGACCAGTTCATAAATCCGGTGAATTCGTCGACAAATAAAGTACCTCAAAACACACTTCTATAATCATTCAAGTGAACGAAATTTGATATTGTTGTATTCAGATACAGTGATAAGTTTACCCTCGAGTCCTGCCTCAAATACTTGCAAAATTTGAAAGGACTCATAGATACTATTAGATAGAAGCTGTGAGTCACTTGAAGCAAGTTTTTTTATGGTGCTTTTGCTTTCACAAAGAAGAAGTCATTAAAATCTGCAAAGACTCACAAAACATTGTGTAGGCGAGTCATATTTTCAGATTGATCACTGAAGATACTAAAACATTATTAAAACATAATCTTGCAATCACATATTCTATTATTCCTTACTATGAATTAAAGAAGAATGATTGTAATGGAAAAGTAGTTTTATATGACTAACTGCTCCTGTGTGGCCTTTTCAGTGCTGAATAACGATTGATTGAAAGAAGTGATTGATAGTGATAAAATGGTACAGTTGAGCTTCACCATGATTATTTGATATGATTTGGTACAGAAGATAAGAAATCTTTATGAACAGATGCAAGAAAGCAACAAGACAATATATCAAGTTCAACATAAAAAATTATCCTCTTTGTTTTGTCTGCATGCTTAAGAATTGAAGAAAAGAAAAAAATAGATGAGATTCAATCATTTCCCTGTCATAAAGCAAGATATATTACAGGTTCCATAAATTTTATTTGTGTACAACCCCTTATCGAAGTCACCGTTGATGTTTAAAATACTGTCCCAGTTGGAGTTCAACAATAATAATCCACTCCACTTCCCTTATGAAATAAACAAGTTTCAAACAAATGACGTTTTCTTCTTTTTCAGATTTTTAGCAATGCAGAACAATAATTTTGATCAGCTGGATCTGAGTGGCAAGTTGATAATCAAAGTTCAGCTTGGGGACGACATCCGCCGCATTCCGATCCACAATGAAGACATTACATACGATGAGTTGTTGCTTATGATGCAACGTGTCTATAGGGGCAAGCTTAATAGTAATGATGATATCAACATTAAATACAAAGATGAAGGTAAATATTTGTAAGTTTTTGTAAGTTATTTTCGGAAATTCTTTCTTTTCCTCAATTTTAATACAGGGATTGGGTAGATCATCTCTGACAATGGGCTTTATTTCTTAATTTTGAATGACCAATTATGCAATATTAAAATTCAAAATATTAATGTTTCCTTTTTTCTTTCAATGTGCATGGCACCTGCCTTTTCATATCCCAATTAATATCTATAATTGTATTATCTACCTTTGAGTTATTTGATATAATCTTATAAACTTAATAAATGAATCATAGTTCTCATAATTAAGATAAGATTAAAAAAATAGTAAATGTTATCTGAACTGAAAGATATTTTACATGCAAATCTCATAGTGATAGATATTGAATATTTTATTTGAAATTTGTTGATGTAAATGTGTTGCTCTATCTCTTGTATGTGCCGGTTTCAGAGTTGCATTATGTGTCAAATAACAGTGGATGATATTCAGTATTTTTATGTTTCAGATGGAGACCTCATTACAATATTTGACAGCTCCGATCTATCATTTGCAATCCAGTGCAGTCGTATCCTGAAAATTACATTATTTGGTAAGAAAATGTGAAATGAGAAAAGAAATATCAAATTGTTGGCAAAAGTTTTTCTTCTGTGTGATTGAGTGACCTTTCAAGAAATATTGAGGTCATGTGTTCTTTGTGTTGTGAGGTTCTAGTATGAGAATTTTTTCGCAAGGGCGTTCTAAATATTCAAGAGAAAAGGTTTCCAATAATTTTCATTATGCTCAGGTCAACAGAAGGGTCCACTCAATTACTTAATTATCCCCTTTGCTGGGCTTCTATCCACTCAGCATCCTCGATAATCCAGCGCTTTCGTTCCGTTAAATCTACACTACAAGCCCTGGAAAACTTAACAAGGGTTTACATCAAACCCAATTACCTCAACTCAGCTGCAGCCGCTGCTGTCTCTGCTAGTATGTCGAGTGTAGCAATCACGACTTCAATCATAAAGGGAGGAATTAGAATTATCAAGTCCAGGCTTCTGTGGATCTAGAAACTTGAATATAGTTGAACATTGTTGAAAATCTTCTCTGAATTATCCAAGATCAGACATGGGTAAAGATTTCATTTATGAGGGCTGCACTCTTTTGGTGTCACAAGTGAGACGCTTGAAATAATTTGTTTGAAATCCCAAATTTCTGTCCATAGGAGATAAATTTGTTTATTGAATTCAAGTTCTCTGTCCAACTCATTCTTACATAATTATATCATGCATGAGAAAAATGTCTCCTAGAATTTGGGCCTCCCTTAGGAGTGGCTTGTACCCCGACACGCTCCCTCTTGATCCACCATTAAAGATGCTTCCTCAGAGTTCCTCTGTATATCTCATTTAACATTTCTTTCAGTGAATGGTCAACCGAGGCCTCTAGAATCTGATGAAGTAAAGCTGTTAAGGAAGGAACTACAGCAGATAAGAGACCGAGTGAACCGAATCTTGGACCGCCTGGAGCCGACACCCATCCCTTCAAGTACCAGTGACACCCAAATACTTGATGGTAGCTGGCACTAACACTCTCTAACACCCAGCTCTTGATACCTCTTGATACCGCCAGTTAAGGGTTAATGTGAATGTTTCTGTTTGTTGTGATAATGTTTTCAATAGCTGTACTTATATAATTTTTACCTAATATTTTAACTTCAGTTAGGTTTATTTCTGAAACATGTCTCTTCACTTTGTAGTGAAGATGTTAAGCAAACTTTATTGATGGATCGCAGAATGCTTAAAGGGAAAGGGTGTTAGTTTTTAATTTGAGAGACTCCATGATTTCTATAATTATTGTCATGGTATTTTATTTGGTTTTCATGCGTGTCAAAACATCAATTTTCATGATGTTCTTTTAAAACATCTTAGCTATTCATCCCAAAATGAAACAAATCACATACCATTTACATAGAAACTCTATATGTAAGTTTGAGAATCAATTCCAATTTGAAGTTCTACCCGATTTAGATAAGATTTGCATTCAATTGCATTTATCATTACATGAAAGTACCAATTTCGGTATAATCTACTTCTAGACATTAAGTAGATTTTTCAAAACAAAATAACAATGAACAATATAGGTATCAAGAGCTGAAATATAACATAGGAAATTAATAATATTTGCATCTGTTGAGAATTAAGTCAGATGTTGTCTTCATTTGGAGGTGTTTTCAACAGCATGATCCCCTATTAGATTAACCATACTTATACTTATTAGACACATTATTCACCTTTCAATGTTTATGTACTGTAAGAACCCTCTATTTATCCATATAAATCTATGATGTCATTGTTGAGATAGTGAATAGACAGATGTGTGGATATCATGTTCACTACCTTAAAAAATCCTCAGGCCTTTTAAATGTTACTTTTGGTGTCTTTCTCTCAACTCAAGTTCAAGCAAAGGAGGGGCGGGATAGCACAGTGGTTAGCGCGTTCAGGAGGTCCGTGGTTCGAATCCCCCTCTGCAACTTTGTCTGCATTAGAGAACTGTTCTACACGCAGTCAGGTTTCGGTGCAATTCTACACTGAATTTTCAGTGCAGCACCACCCATGGTTGCTAGTTCCAGCCAATGCTCGCAGGTTTCACCGCAATGCATAGCCACAATAGTGTTGCAGGCTTTCTCCCTGCAATAATACTAGCAACCCAATATAAATTAAATACTCTTGGAAGCAGCGATAAATCCCACATCACCTCATAACCTCAAGCAAAGGAACGTTCAAAATTTTGTATGCTAACAATAAAACTGAGTGTTAGTTTTGAAAAAGCAAACTTTTAGAATAAGCTAAATGTCATTTAAATCAGTAAAGATGCAGGTCCAATATTTAGTAAGAGACAGAGTAGCTACAGAGAAGATACAGTGCTTACAACTCGGGCACTGCATGTGTTGTCACCTTATTGATGCATATATAAGCATGTACTCTGAATAACATCTACACATAATCCTTGTAATAACATGTTTGGTTTATTGGAATGTGAGGTTGTTGGTTTCTAAAATACTTCACTTCTCACTGCATTATCACTTCAACCACTTTACCATGTTATGCCTTATGATTAGTGTCTCATTTAAGAAATATCCTTTCAGAAAATATTGTGGAACTCTTCTGATTTGTAGAGGTCTTTTATTATATTCATGCAGTAATGTTTGGTAATGAAAAATTAAAATTTTTATGAAAAGTTGTTGCAAAATTTTTTCAAAGAATTCTTCAATAAATGGCAATGCATTGTAGGACAGTAGGACATATTTTTCAAAGTGTTTCAATGGCAAAGAGTTCCAAACATTAACACTACCAGGATACAAACTTGTTCAATCATTGGGTTTGATCTTCACAGTCTTACAGCAGCCCTGTTAGTCTCATGTTCTCTAACCAGTTTAGTGGAGGCAAAACCAGACACTAGAAGACTCATCACATGACTGAGTTTTTTAAGCTGCATCATGGCGATCATGTACACGTGTTACACAGTATTTCCTGTGCTAGATTCTGATACTTAAGTTTTGGCTGGTTTCCTTTCTTTTGGAAAAAATAGCAGAACATTTGCAGCAAGACTGATTTGGTATATGGAGAGGAAACCCCAAATGAAACAAGTTCATATCCCATCAATACTTGGAAACTATTATTTCTCAGAACAATTTTTTATTTAATCAGACTGTACAGTTAGTATCATTTGAAAAACCAATGAAGTAGGAAGCCCTTTGATTAATCACATCTGCAGTGTGTAAGAAGAAAAGACAAAATATCAAGTGCAAAAATTTAGATCGTTGCTTATTTCACAAGGATCAGGTTCAAGTCCTGGAAAAAAGGGAGGGATCGGTGGAGGTTCTCAGCGCCCAGCCAACGTAGCCAGCAGTAAGGAGTTTGACCCTCTGTCATCCCAGAGATCCGTGGAGGAGAGCACTCAGAACAAGGTCATGTCATCGTTCGGGATAGCTGGAGATTGTGAGTAGTTAACTAGGTGTAGAACCCAATATCTTGTTAGAAGTGAGTTACCATTAACAAATTACCCATTGACTTACATGTTAATTAATTGAGTTATGGCATGAAAGCTTCCACAATTTTCTACAAATTTAGAAATCATCTCTGCTTCAAACAGATATGTTGTCCTTGAGTTATCAAATGTTATAAAAAAAACAACTACTTAGACATTGTATGTAAAGCAAGTTATTGGAAACATATTGAACCAGGTGGTCTATGTAATTGGTGTATATGTTTATTAACATTTAAAATCAAAAGGTGAATGGTATGTCCCAAGAGGTAACAAGATTAATTTCTTAGTTGATTGTGTTTAAAATTGTTTCATTATCATCTCAATGGCTCAATGGTTTACTGAATAGTTGGCTGAAATATTGCCCAAGTGCCATAAAACAATAACTCACTCCAATGAGAGAGGGTCTGTCAATAGGCAAATGAGACTCTCTCAACATTTACATTTTCCTCAATGTGGCCTCTTCTCTATGTCCAGCAACAGGAGAGCGACCAGGTACCCCAGACAGTATATCAAGTGTAGGCTCCTCTGCCAGCAACCAGTACAAGCGTCAACAGCCTACACCCACACAACAACCAGCAACCCCACAGCAACAACCATCACCCTCCCCACAGTCCTTCCCTCAACAACAACAACAGCAGCCACCCCAGCCAGCTGCAGCATCGTTTCCAGGACAACAGCCAGGATATCAACAGCCGTCTGCTTCTCAGGCTCCGACCTCTCAGTTCCAAGGTCAAGGTCAACCAGGGTCATTTCCAGGTCAAGGCCAGCAGCAGGGATACCAGCAACCTGGACAAGGTGAGTAATTAATGATTAAGTATTATTTTTGATAGGAAAACCTTGCATAATGTTTAATGTTTACAACATTCTTAAATGCTTTTTGGAATATTGCTTACTTGTATGCCTAATGCAAAAAATAAAAACTAGCCATTGGTACTATAGACCACATGTTCACAAGCATTTGATCTACATTCTGATCAGAATAAATAAAATTTTCAATTAAGAGGGTCAGAAAAACCTCTTCACACATTCTACAAGACAATGTCAACAAGGCTTTATCGGATATTTACACTAAAGTGTACCAATACATGATCCATTATTGAATGAATTTCTATACTGTTTAAATTCCAAACACAATATCCACCGTTACTTAAGCAATTAAACATTGTCGAGTTGTTAATTTCACCCTTGTTATCTATGACAACTCTTCACCAGGAGGATTCCCCCAGTCCTACCAACAAGGACAACCCCAATACAACCCCCCTCAACCAGGACAACCCCAGACAGGTCAACCCCAACCAATGCCACAGCCTGGTCAACCCCAACAAGGTCAACCTCAACCGGGGCAACCTCAGACCGGACAGCCTCAGCCCGGACAACCCCAGCCGGGACAGCCAGGTTACGGGTCCCAGTACCAGGGCTATGCTGGACAACAACCTGCACCGGGACAACAGCCCGGTCAACAGGCAATGTACTCCACGCAGCAGGCAAACTTTCAGCAAGCACAGGTTTGTAAAATCTTATCACTGTGATTATTGAGTTTGTATTTTTTTTGAAAATTGATTATTTTTTATCTTGTTTTTGTGAATTTTAACCTTTAGCCTGCTTATTCAACCCCTTACTTGTAATTGAATTGAAACCCATGTGACAAAAATATTAAAGCGCTATACAAGTTCTAGGACCTTGCTCTTGTTCAACAATCTATGTAGTATGTAGGCCAATCATATGAAACAGATGTAAGGATTTCAAAAGAGCCCCAGGATTTGCATGAACTTAAGTGTTGCATTATGTAAACATGAATTTAAATCATTTTGCATACTTCCCTCTATGAAAATAATGTTTTTCTGCTCAATATTGATTCATCTGTAATATGCAACAGTTCTACACATATCAAAGTTGTCATTCCATGTAAATACGATGAATTTGATTTAATGACTTTACATTATAATTTTAATGAGACATTATTTGGTACCAAGGCATGAATAATTAATACTAGCAGGTATCATATCATCACTTAAGTATCATAAAATATATTGTATTGTAATGTATTTGTATCATGATGTCCCTAGTTAATACCCTCTTTGTATTAACATTCTAAATATTGGACTGCGTACTCCAACTCAAACTGGCCTAATGAGTAATCTGAAAAAAAAAGAAAAAAAAGATTGTTACTGCAACTGGGAGTCTGTTTTGACCCCAGCAGCTTTGACAATAATATTAACAGCCCATGTTGATTTTAATTATGATATTTCCATAATAATTTTGAATCAATGAATGTATTTGATGAGATAAGGTCTTGTAAATGTTACAGGAGATATAAGCAATCTGTTGTTTGAAAGATGAATGCTTAAAGGTTCATATTTGATGTGTTTTTATGAAGTACTATTTAATTCATTTCATGGTAGTGGCCCCGGTAAGGAAACTAAGGTGAGAGGAGATTGACGAGAGGTTTGAGGAACAATCCATTCCTTTGGTTTCCTTATGTTTATTTAATTAAAAAAAATTTCAAGAACAGAATCATTCCATATCTTCATCCCCTATTTAATCAAAATGAGATCACATCTTTGACAAATTAGCCTCTACACTGTTTTGACATGAATTTTGTATGAAAACTTTTGTAAAATGTTCAGCGGGAAATCAGCATGAAATGCTACAATTTTTCGTACATACAGTAGAACACGGATATAGCGAATAAATTTTCAAGTCCCGTTCCTATATAATATCATTAAAATTATATGCGTATAGCGAACACCGGATATAGCAAACTAAATTCTTTGGTCCCTTGGAGTTTGTTATATCCGAGTTCTATTGTATATAATTGGTGATAGAGAAGATTTAAGCTTATGGATGTAAAAAAGTTCTGTCAACCGATTAAAATGTGAGTTATTTTAGGAAAAACTGTTATTCCCATGACAATTATGAAAACGTTAATACCTGGCTTATTCTTGCCCGCTTGGGTTAGAAGATATATTATTATTATTGATATCAGATTTGATCAATTCCTCACATTCAGATTCTACAGTTTCATACAGTGTTCAATAGAGTGATGTGATTTCATTAAGTTTGTCCTAATCAAAGCTATTTATCCTACCTTCCCTTTTTCACAATCCAGATATTTTACATTATTTTCTCGGTATTTCCTTAAGGTTAAGCTCATTTTAAGTGGTTGTGGAATTTCTTATGTTTATGTTATAAATTCATGAAAACAGTTGATTATGACTGTCTACCAGTGAAATTGAAGGAATTTATTTTGAAAGAGTTATATGAATTTAACCCACAATGATTAACATATGCACATAAACAGATATATATGATATTTTGAAAATGAAAAGTGCAAAATAATAAAATAATGGACAATACAAATAAAATAATCAAACGAAGCAATACAACTTTAGTCAAATTCAAAATGTATTTTATCGTTTTTCATACTTACATAAATGTCATATTTTCATATTCTAGCAGCCCCAGCGATTTCCGGCCCCCGCATCGAGCGGCAGCCCACAAGGGGCAGGTAACCCCTACTCAAGAGGACCTGGTTACGCAGGGGGCGGCTACCCTCGACCTCAGGGGGGATACCCTCAAGGGTACCAGTGAAGATGGTTTCAGTGAGGGACTTGATACAATTGATGCTAGTTTTCGGAGATCAAATTTCAAAGTTATTTTAAATTGCAAGTGGTTTCTATTGTAAAGTCTATATATGTTGGGCTGTTGTGTATTTGCCTTTGTGCTCATTTCTTAAAAAAGACAAGATGTGATAAAACGTCTTTATTGATGCTTTTATTCAAGTTAATGTGTCAGAAAATGTTATTAGGTGTACTGATTCTGTAAGAATTTACATATGGATGATGGAAGATATTGATTTTCCCCTACACATTTCTATGATAAGATATGACTGTGAAAATGTATTTATTGCTTTGTTGAATATCAACCCATTAAAAGGTATGTTATATATTGATGTATTTATACAAATTAAAAAGTTGCATATATGAATGTGGAACAGTTGTAAAATCATTTGTTTTGGATTTTCAAATCATAGCAAATTGCTTGGGTAAATGACGTAATTATTTATAATGATTCTGTTATCAGATCAGATCAATTTGGTTTAATTTGCATTTTGTTATTGACTTTTATTGAAAGAAGGAAATTGAATTAAAAAGTTATCTTTGCTTAAGCGTTATCAATCATGTTAACTTGAACACTTATCATAATTATCATTGACAAATTGTTAACATTTTATTTCTTTTTGATCTTCAAGTCGACAATCTCATGTCCGTGACATAATCATAGTTGATCTTAGTGAGAGCTTTTTCTGGGTGTTTAAAAAGAAGAGGCTTATGCCCTAAAACATTTTAAAATATACATATTCATAGCCCCTCCCTTCAACAAGAATCATGACTGAAATACCACCGTATGTTCATTATACCAAATCAAAAATGTCTTTTCAAATATTTTCGTTATATTTAACCGACTTGGGGAAAGGTTAGGGGGAGATAGGCAATCTATTTTAATTGTACATAGAGAATTGTAATCATTGTAGAAAATGAACATAATATAGCTCTCTTGAAAGTGAAAGAGAAAAAAAGTAACAGCAGTTTTTTAAATTTTGAAACCCGTCTTGGTTGTCAGGCTTGTGACCTATAATACCAGTTTTTGTTTGATACATGTTTTGAATTGAACAAACCCTTATGTTAATATTGATTGATACACTGTCAACAGCAATCTTAATTTTTGTGTATAAAAAAGATAATAACAATATATAAGATATTAATCAAGATATATGTACAATGAAATTATACAATCATCACTGCTTTAGAACAATACTGGAATGACCCATTGCAATTATTTTTCATATTTAAATTCAAAGTTTGATATTCAAACTTTATAAAAGTGAAATTGAATGCAATGTGTTATGCTTTTTACGTTGATGTGCCATTTTAGTTACAATTTCTCATATCTTTTGTTAAAATTTCATCTAAGGAAATCATTCACAATGCATTATGCATTGCTATCAAAATTGTATTAGATGTTTTCATGCAAATAATAATAACTTGCCATGACTCGTTCAAAATTTTGTTTTGATTTTTTCATTGTGTATAACATGCTTTAAATCCTTAAATAATAATAGCTGATGGTTATTGATTTGATAATGTTAATGTTGAACTGTAATGACTGAAAATATTTCAATGTATAAATAATCTTTTTTAAAATAAACATTAAACTAACCCATTTGAACTTCAAAAGCTTACATAGACAAACATTTGATAGAATTTATTGCCAAGGGAATGACAATAAATTTCTTTATAGACATCCCTGACAAACATGGCAATACAAATGTCAGCCATTACATCAATATGATGTTCGACCATTGCTTGTCTGTCAACTGTGTGGAATATTGAAGACATTAACTGTACAGCATCATCAGATGATCAGAATAAACATTTTATGTAAAAGACATCTTTGTTGTTATCTTTGTGCAGAAATTTATCGAAATAATTAGATCATGAGCTTCTTGAGTATGCAATTCTATTGACCAAATTTGTTAAGCTGATGATTTTAATTTGTAAAGATTGGAACAGATATGTGTTTGAGACCTTGAGTTGAAAAGACACTAGTAAGACACCTTGTAAAGGAAAATGTCCGCATGAATATATGATAACCTCAGGGGGTTTTTTTTGTGAGAGAATATTTCAAGACCATACACCGTATTCAACGTAATAAGCGCCCTGCTCCAATAAGCGCCCCCAAAAGGGATTTGTAATTATAGGTCTAATAAACGCCTATGTACCAACGTTACTAAAATAATAAACTGCATATTCGCTTTGTTTCATGAGTAATTACAGGATACATTAGCGGCAATATCTGTTACTTTCTACTCAATAATGTGTATGTTTTGAATGCCTGTATCAGTTATCAAAGACAACCTGAAAAAAGTTCCGCTTTATTTTTCGATCATCATATACATCACTTTAATAAGCGCCCATCAAAGTGAATGTTTTAAGCGCCCTGGGCACTTATTACATCGAATATGGTAGTTTCCAATGCTGGACAATAATGCATCATTCATTTAGGGACTTTCTATATATGGCAGATGATTGCATCTTTCCATCCGTCTGTAAACTTTGTGGAATTTCGACTTCTTCTCCAGAACTATAAGGCCTAGAAAGCTGAAACTTTGTGTACAGACTCCTTGACTAGTGAGGATTAAAAATTGTAGCTTTTGTGGCCCTGTGGCCCTTAATAAGGGCCACAGGGGCCACACCCTAAAAAACTATTTTCACCTTCTTCTCAAAAAGCAAAAGGCCTAGAAAGCTGAAACTTTGTGACTAGTGATGATTATAAATTGTAGCTTTGGTGGCTCTTATAAGGGCCACAGGGGCCACGCCCTAAAAACCTAAATCTATTCACCAGAACCATAAGGCCTAGAAAGCTGAAACTTTGTGTACAGACTTCTTGACTAGTGAGGATTAAAAAGGATTGACCCTTATTAAGGGCCAGAGGGACCACGACCTTAAAACCTATTTTCATCTCCTTCTCCAGAAGCAATAGGCCCAGAAAGCTGACACCTTGTGAATAAACTCTTTGACTAGTGACGATTATGATTTATAGATTTTGTGGCCCTGTGGCCCCTAATAAGGGCCTCAGGGGCCACACACTCTAACCTAATTTCATCTTTTTCTCAAGGAGCATCAGGCCTAGAAAGTTGAAACTTTGTGTGAAAACTCCTAAGTTAGATAAGGAGGAATCCAAATTGTACATTTGGTGACCCTGTGATCCAAAGTAAGAGAGGAACCACATTTGCCACACCCTAAAGCAAAATTGATATGAAGCCTGATGAGCTACAGAGCCACTGGCTCTATTTTTTTCTTAAATGATTTGTGTCTACATACACAAAGGGTCTTCCTGATTTATGTATAAAGTTAAATGAGTGAAAGAGTTTTCCTATTTGTCAGAAATATCTAGAAACTATCACACCATCATTAGAAATAAACCAATTATATACACCAAATTGTTTCTTGATTTGTTTCATGTATGTTAAGAACTTATAACGAGCCCATGTGTGTTGTAAAAGAGCTGTTTTACGGACTTGGATTGGCATGTAGACGAACTCAATGATGTAGTAAATAATAACCCGGTACCAAGGGGTTATGGTAAATAACCTTGCGAGGGCGTAGCCCGAGTAGAGGTTATTTCCATAAACCGAGGTTTTCGGGTTATTATTTGACTTTCACTCCCACGGAAGACTCTTGCAATGGTTTAAACTTAATTTGTTTATATACAATTCATTAAAAAACGTTTTACTGATATCATTTGCGGGTTTATCATGTCTTGATAAGGAAAAATATTTAAAATACCCCAGATTAGAGTTTTAGAAATATATGCTTGATTTCTTACAATAAAAACTATTTTATAACGGTGTTTCAACTAAATTGGTTTACATACATATAATTGAAAAACGTTTTAGTGATCCATTTTGCGATTTTGATATGTCTTGATAAGAATACTATTTTAAACTACTTACAATACCCCCTGCTTACGGTTTTAGAACTAAAAACTTGATTCCTTACTTTAAAAACTTTGTTATTGCAATATCAATATATATTTATAGGAAAAAATATTAAAAAAACATGACGCACAAAATTTTACATCAAATGGCATGGATCCTCGGTAGCTCAACAGGTAAGAGCGCTGCTTGACAATATAGAGGTCCCTGGTTCGAATCCCACTTTCGGTGTTCATAAATCTTACCTTTCTTGTTTGATTAAAAATCCAAATTTTACAAGTCCAAATGTTTGCCATTTTTTACAATCTCATAACCGACCATTAATGGATAAAAGTTTAAAAATTGAGTTGTTTGATTAGAGAGATATATATAAGTTTATACAAAGAAATAGGTTGATGTACATGGTGGTGGTTATTGGTTGTTATTATAGTAAACAATGCAAGGGGAAGCCAGATGGACATATTGAGAAATTTAAACATAGAGTAGGTTGATTATGTACAGGCTGATTGGTTGTTGTTGCAGTAGAGTACACACGAAGAAGACAGATGGACAAAGTGAGTTACTAGTGAGTTGATTTAATCAGATGGTGGTAAGCTGAGGGAAGATAATAGCCTTGATCGCGATTGATAGATGGGTTTAGACGTTGGATGTTGATTGATTCTAAATACTTCCTATAGTCTGATTTGTTGATTTCGAGCTTGTTGATGTCTTGCCAAAGAATTTTGTGGTTGGGATTTGCCTCGATGTGTTCAGATATTGCTGATTTGGAGTCTCTCTTTTGTACTGGTGATTGGTGCTCCTTGATTCTGCGCTGCAATTGACGGGACGTTTCTCCGATGTAAGAATCTCCACACTCGCAGTAAATGTGGTACACTACACCTGACACCAGTCCCAATCAAGGAGCACTGATCATCAGTACTGATAGTACCTGAATGAACAGCAGTGAAAGTGAAGGTACACGAATTCCATATATAGAGGATACTATACGACCTTCCATTTAATACTATTTTTATTAAACAAGTTAATGATTTTGTATAAAACGAGCGAAAGCGAGTTTGATACCAAATCATTCACGAGTTTAATAAATATAGTATTAAATGGAAGGGAGTTTAGTATTCTGTTTATTAATTGCCCTAAAAATCAAACATAATTGCCGATAAGTTGCCGAAACTAACATTTTCGCGACTCAGCAACCATTGTGACGGCGCGCTTACACTGTGACGTCACAACGACACACTTATATGACGTCATCCTTGCATTGTGTTATTACACTAGTTTAATATTGTCTTATAAATATTACACTGCGGTATCTTACACGGGCGAGTAATAATATTCGTATCTACACTGATCTTTTATTTTATTTATTACGCACGAATCAGGTAGTTTCTAAAATCAAAAGACTGCAAACATGGTCAAAAGGTTCACGATAATATCTGCGTTGGCAATAAATAATATGTATGCGACTAAGAGGTCATGTTTAAATCGAGACAGGAAGAGCCGAATCTGTCAATTCTCGTTCATAGTTTTAAAGGGATTGGTTACAGAAAACTCTTGAACAATATTTCTTCTGTATGGCGACAAAATCTTTGCGTCATTCACTTTCAGTGTCGATTTTCTCAAATGGAGTTAGTTCAAATGTAAAGAACATGCTTTACTTGGCACTCAGTGTTATATAAGCGTTAGCATACTTCTTTTTTCTTGTTCGACAATGATTGATATCATGCAGTATAGACAAGCGGTGGGTTCGTTTGTTTGTCACATTCAAAGCAAATCTGCTTTTAAATTTAGAAAACGGTGCTATCTATTTTCAATATTGTGTCTCTATGACAACCGAGTATCTTTGCTTATTACTTTACTTCTTTTGACCTGTGGTGATGTTCACCATAATCCCGGACCATTTCAAGCATCCTGTTTTTAAAATTATAAATTTAAATGTACGAAGTTTAAAATATATACTAGATATACTCCAAGCTGAACTTAACCCATATGATGTGATTTATTTAACTGAATCATGGTTGCATAATGGAATAGAAAGTATTAATATAGAAATACCAGGTTATCATTTACCATTAAGAAAAGATAGACAGGCCAGGGGTGGAAGGGTGGCTGTATATATAAAACAATGCTTGATTTTTAAGTGCATGGACATTTTAGACCTGCCTGCTCTTGAGGCACTATGGGTTAAGATTAAATGTAAAAAACGCAATTACTTAATTAGAACTTTCTATAGAGCAGACAAGAGTGATTTTTATTGGGACTTGATAGAGGAATCTTTCGCTAATGCTGTCGATATTGGCTTAGTTACAAATCTAACTAGTGATTTAATGAAGATATTCTGCCAATGTGTTCAAACAGAATAGAACAAAACAAATTATTGAATGGATTATCTCAAATCGTTACTGATCCCACAAGGATCACATCTTCTTCTGGAACTTTGATTGGTCTTATCTTTATTTCACACACTTCCCTTATAAAAGATTCTGGTGTACTCGACCCTATATGTAGTGATCACTGTCTGGTATATGTTGAGAACGTAGCAAAGCATCCACCTATAAACAAAAGATTTTTTATTACAAGCTAGCTGATATTGTTGCATTAACTGAAGAACTTAGTCTTGTTGACTGGAATGAAATATTTTCCTCTCAAGATGTTAATCTAGTAATAGATCATATAACCACTACCATAATGAATCTGTGCAATAAACATGTTCCTAATAAAATTGTCACAATCAGACCAAACGATGTTCCATGGATGAATAGTGAAACTCAGAGTCTTATCCGTAAGCGTAATCGTATACATAAGCTTGATTGAGGCGTAATTCACCTTCCGATTGGGCAAAGTTCAGACAATACAGAAGCAAAGTGATATCCTCAGTAAGAACCGCAAAACAAATATACATAGACAAAATTGATAAAATGGTTATCATAAGCACAAAGAACAAAATGACATCATCATGTGATGCATTTTATAAAACAAATAGGTCATGAATCTGTTAATAAACTACTTTTAAAATTGTTTTGATATTATGTATTCTTTCGTAAATATGTCTTTGATACAGAGTCAACATTTCAAGGTGTTGGGTACCTTGATGTACCCTATAACACAGTGGTTGTAAGTTCTTTCGAGGTGCGATACCACAAAGAAGTGAGGCGAAGCCGAACTTGTTTGTGGTATCGAACCGAGAACACATCGACCAAATGCACCTTGGATGTGAAGAGGTAAGGTTATACAATATAACCAAAGCACGCCTGGTTATACGAAATAGTTAACCTGTGATATTGACCTGATAACCACACCACGTGGTGTATAAGCTCATACGCACCATGTTACATGTATTAATGAAAAGTATGTAGACTTTGCTATTAACATTACAAAATGATATTGAAAATAATAATTACATTAAGAATAATTTTTCAACAGCAAAATGCATAAATATTAACTTGGTTGTTGACAGCTTGTTTTATACTGTATAAACCCTCTGTAACGTACTTCAGCATTTTCGTAGATCCACGCATAAATCACATTAACAGCAAATGCATGAAGTTCAACCCACCTTCCCCCTGAAAAGACCTTGAAACCGGCCATAAATTTGTTCAAAACATGAGACCACTTCATTTTCGTCTCCACCTTCAAACCATGTGCTTTCGATTATGCACAGTTCATGCGATATGATATTTACTTAAAATCCGTGCATCACAAGATGAAATTGACAACGTCCGTTCAGCAATACCTTTTGCATTATAAAGAGGGAAATATTTGATAGACTGAATAGTGTTTTAAACATAAGAATATCATTTGCCATAAACCACAATTTAGGTGACGTTTTTGATAAATTGATGTTCTAATTTTGTTAAAATGCAAATTGGTAAAGCCATGTGGTGTATGTAAGATAATGACCACATCCTCGTGGCTATCGAATATAACCTTCTCGCTGTCGCCTGAAGGTTATATCCGATACCCACTCAGCTGTAGGTCATTATCTCAACCATATATGTAATATTGCACACATGTGTAAAAGTTGTGCATGGCAACAAAGCGTAAGACGCATTGAGAACTATTTGCAGCCCGGTACGTGACACTAGTCATGATCTCATATATAAGGAAACAGCAAACTACAGCACTCTTAGGGATAGAAGATCTCGATTTAAACTCATTACTTTTTATATGTATCAAATGTATCATAATCTGACATCAGTCCACCTAAGCTTATTCCAGGACGACTATTTGAAGAATATTGTTAGTGGAATACTTATATGACTAACTAATATTGTATGGTACCATAATATAGTATTATCATTAGTATATTACAATAAATAAATGGGTGGCTTTTGTCCTAGGTGGCTAATGTCCTAGGTGGCTTTTGTCCTAGTGGCTTTTGTCCAGGTGGCTTTTGTCCTAGGTGGCTAATGTCCTCGATGGCTTTTGTCCTAGGTGGCTTTTGTCCAGGTGGCTTTTGTCCGGTAGGCATTTGTCCGGGTGGCTTTTGTTCTGCTCCCAATGGCATAATGTGTGTATTATATACTACTATAGAAGGTAATGAACACTCAAGTGATATTTATCATTTGCAAAACTTTTAAATGTTTGCACCTCAAAGGGAATTTGTTTGAAGTTTTGGTAATACACATTTGAGTTTCTTCTATAGGCCCGGGCTAATGATTTCTAAACTTTAAACATTTTTGATAAATTTTGTAATTATGAAATTTTCATCACATTTTTGGCAGAAATGTTTTTATCAACCTTTCCATTACTAGGGAGTTTACTTCCAAAGTGTTGCAATCACCTAAGACTCATCCATATGTTTTGTCAATTCTCTCATATGCTGACATGCATAATCTAAAGGTTTGACTGATGTCTTAAGCATCTATTATGTAAGCAGTTCATCGTGTCAGTGTTCATCCTCCGGCAACTGTTGAAATGTCCTTACTGTGAGTATAAATCACAAGAACTAATACGTCCTACGTTCAAAATACGTTCACTGACAACGCTGATCATAAAACTTCCTAGGTTCACAATACGTTCACTGACAGCTATCGTATATATATATATTTATTTGTCAGAAATATATACACAAAGAACTTTATTAAGTACCCCCCATTTTTAAAAAATAAAAAGAATTCAGGTGAACAATTATTGGAATTTCGATAGAACGACAATCGAGCACCGTATTAACGAAAACTAAACTCGATTTACGATTCGCTGTTCTGGGTAACTGTTTTTACAACAGTTTGGTATTTTTCAAATCCAAGTTACCTTGTAATTGTAAATGAAAGTCAATATTTCACGCGGCCTGCAATGTGATAACTATCATTCTCTTGACTGAATTGATGACTTTTCAGTAAATGACCGCATGGCAAAAGTTAGTCCTTAAAGGGGCAGTAGCACGTTTTTTGGTAATTTTACATTTTAAATATTTCACTTGTAATTTTAAGTAAATGTTAGATGTATTATATTGACAGTGTTAAAAATCTCATTACACAAGCCGATCACCCATAGTTAGAGGACAAAGTATGAGGATTCACATAAAATCCATTGGCGGCCATTTTTGTGTGAACACCTTTAATTAATTTTTGTAAGAAAAAAGAATCGCATGGCTGAACTTTAAGTTATATGTTCAAATTATAACTGCTCCATTTAGTTTATATACATTGTCTTTCAATTGGAACCATTTATTTTCATTTTCCTGACATCACCTTATATTCCCCATAAAAATGTGCTACTGCCCGTTTAAAGGGGCAGTAGCACGTTTTTAGGGGGAATATAAGGTGAGGTCAGGAAAATGAAAATCAATAGCTCCAATTGAAAGACAATGTATGTAAACTAAATGAAGCAGTAATAATTTAAATATATAACGTAAAGTTTAGCCATGCGATTTCTTTTTCTTAAACAAAATGAATTAAAGGTGTTCACACAAAATTGCCGCCAATGGATTTTATGTGAATCTTCATACTTTGTCCTCTGACTATGGATGATTGGCTTGTGTAATGAGATTTTTGATACTGTCAAAATAATACATTTAGCATTAACTTACAATTATCAGAGAAATCTTTAAGATACAAAATTCTCAAAAAACGTGCTACCATACCCATACTTGTGTAGCCACTCCTAGATAAGGATTAGATAGATTTACACGAAGACAAAATGGCTAACTCTGCTCTGTTCATCTCTGTGGTGATATTGTTATCAAATCATTCGACCTGTAGCGATGTTCAGACACCTGATGCCAGTCTACAAGAACACTTGAAGAACATAGACGAGATATTGGCTGTACAGCAGACACACGCACAGGAACATGAAAATCACTTATCGACTGTTTTATCTGACTTACTGTCTCATCTTATTCAAAACTCAGATGAACTTCGAAATTTGAAGAAAAGTCAAAATGAAACTATTTCAAAACTAGAAGCTGAGCTGTCGGAACTAAAAGCAAGTCATAGTGACCTATTTGTAAAATACAACAATTCTGTGGTGGATTTGGAAGAAACTAGATCCAAACTTGAAGCCTTAGAGAAACGGTCTGATCTAAATGGTAGGTTTTCCCTTTGTCTTAGCTTTTTATCTTTTCGAGAATCCTAGAATTGCATATTTCAAATTGATACAGTATTTAATAGTTTCTCGACTCTGAATTTGACCCTTTTATCTGTAATATCAACCAAGGTATCTATAGTATTCCTTTCAATAAGTGTGATGTCATATCGGTTGATAGATATATTACATAAATATGAATATTTATCATTAACATTGCTTTATATCTAGTTTTGTTATAGTTGCATTCTTGATTCATGTGGTGATTCTTTCTTTCAGGTAACATTGGGTTTTATGGTAGTTTCATGAGGAATAAAAATGTCACTGCACATCGACCTATGACTGTTGATAACATTTTGTATGACAGCGGAGCTTCTTATGACAAGACCACTGGAAAATTCCTCGTTCCTATGAATGGGACCTACCAGATATGGATCGATCTTAACTTCCCACGACTTCAAAGAAATATTGAGCTCTATATTAGAACACGCAGGTATATAATTGCCCGAGTTTTCGCAGGTAAATCTGACATAATCAGCACTGTTTCAACGATGACCATGGAATACCTACACCAAGGAGACTCAGTTTGGGTGGAGTCGGGGGATTCTTTCTATATTGATGGGCGCTATTGCAATTTTGGCGCTGTTTTAATGAACGTTCATTAAAAAGGAATTGTTATCATTATCATTATCTGAGTTAGAATTGTGGGCAATGCAGCAAATGACATGTGTTGACATAGAAAAAAGGGTCTTCTTGATTTATGTATAAAGTTGAATGCGTGGAAAGGGCTTTAAATAAGTTTTAATTAACACTATCTGGAAACAATTCATGCTGCACAGATAATAAAACAAATATAAACACCATATAGTTCCTTTTTGTCCCCCGGGGGGACTATGAATGCAGCGTACGTCTGTACGTCTGTACGTCCGTACGTATGTCCGGATTCTTGTTAACGCGATATGTTAATTTTGATTGATACACTGTCAACAGCAATCTTAATTTTGTGTATAAGAAGATAATGACAATATATAATATATTAATCAAGATATATGTACAATGAAATTATACAATCATCACTGCTTTAGAACAATACTGGAATGACCCATTGCAATTATTTTTCATATTTAAATTCAAAGTTTGATGTTCAAACTTTATAAAAATGAAATAGAATGTAATGTGTTATGCTTTTTAAGTTGATGTGCCATTTTAGTTGCAATTTCTCATATCTTTTGTTAAAATTTCATCTAAGGAAATCATTCACAATGCATTATGCATTGCTATCAAAATTGTATTAGATTTTTTCATGCAAATAATAATAACTTGCCATGACTCTTTCAAAATTTTGTTTTGAAATTTCATTGTGTATAACATGCTTTAAATCCTCGAATAATAATAGCTGATGATTATTTATTTGAAAATGTTAATGTTGAACTGTAATGAGTTAGAATAGTTCTCTGTGTACATTTTCATTTTCAAAATAAACATTTAACTAACCCATTTGAACTGCAAAGGCCTCAACTAGGCACTTATATTGACAAAAAAATGATAGAATTGCCAAAGGGAATGAAATAAAATAAATGAACATCCCTGACAAACATGGCAATACAAATGTCAGCCATTACATCAATATGATGTTCGATCATTGTTTGTCTGTACATCTGTGTGGAATATTGAAGACATTAACTGTACAGCATCATCAGATGATCAGAATAAACATTTTATGTAAAAGACATCTTTGTTGTTGTCTGTGTGCAGATATTTATCGAAATAATAAGATCATGAGCTTCTTCGGTATGCCAAATTTGTTAAGCTGATGATTTAAATCTATAAAGATTGGAACAGATATGTGTTTGAGACCTAGAGTTGAATAGATACAGGTAAGACACTTTGAAAAGGAAAATGTCAACATGATTAAATAATGACCTCAGAGTTCTGTATATGGAGTCTGTAGACTATAGTTAGTCAGTAACCAGCAAGATAGGTCATATAGGTCATCCTTTTATAGTGAATTTTATTCTTTTAGCGAAGAACAGAAGTTCTGTTTTTTAATGTCAAATCATAATGTTGTTAGTAGCGTTGCCAAAACCCTATACACTAGTTTATCTAGAAAGCGATTGTTATTGTATAATAATTAAATATCAAACTACAGTAGAACAAGGATATAGCGAACACTCGGATATAGCGAAAAAAATTCAAGTCCCGTCCCTATAAAATATCATTAAAATTATATGCGTATAGCGAACACCGGATATAGCGAACTAAATTCTTTGGTCCCTTGGAGTTCGTTATATCCGAGTTCTACTGTATATACTTTTAGCTACATGTACATATTTTAAGATATAGTCTCTCATAATTCCATAAGGAATGGTGCATGTGCTTTTACTGATTGTTTGTTGTATTTTATGCTGTACATGCAGTGAGACGTTAATGAAATATCTATCTGTCTGTCTGTCTGTCTGTCTGTCTGTCTGTCTGTCTATAGAGAAAATGTCCACATAACTAGCAACTGTTGTTTTTCTCTGACCCATACTTGATAAGGATTAGATAGATTTACACGCAGACAAAATGGCTAACTCTGCTCTGTTCATCTCAGTGGTGATATTGTTATTAAATCATTCGACCTGTAGCGATGTTCAGACACCTGGTGCCAGTCTACAAGAACACTTGAAGAACATAGACGAGATATTGGCTGTACAGCAGACACACGCACAGGAACATGAAAATCACTTATCGGCTGTTTTATCTGACTTACTGTCTCATCTTATTCAAAACTCAGATGAACTTCGAAATTTGAAGACAAGTCAAAATGAAACTATTTCAAAACTAGAAACCGAACTATTGGAACTACAGGCAAGTCATAACACACTGCAAGCAAGTCATTACAAACTACAGGAGAGTCAGAATGCAACAGCCGAGGAGTTCATCGATCTAAATGTAAAACACAACAATGTCATGGTGGATTTGGAAGAAACTAGGTCAAAGCTGGAAGTCTTCTCAAGACGTGCTGATTCAAATGATAAGATATGCTAACACGATTTATTTTACAGTTTTGTTTGATATTTTCTTTATAATCAATGTTATTGCTTTAAATCGCATTGAAATTACTTCAAAACGGCCAATTGTTATATTTCATATAAGTTCAAGAATTCTCAATATGTGCATATATTCACATACTGATTTTTCCTTTAACATATGATTTGAGTTGATGTCTCTATAGAAGGCTGTTGCAAAAATAGCTGACAATCTTCTAGCTTTTATTCTTCAAAAGGGGTATCGTGACATTAATGTGCTTGGAAGTGGACCATAGAACACTTTCAGAAATTTTCAAATGTATTCAGACCATAACCTCGTACTTGATCTGGGAATACAAACTTTACACTCGTTTCTTGAAAATCAACTTACACACTTCCTCGGGGACACATCTTTTAAAGCCGACAATGACATCACTGAATGTAAAGCGGCACAACATGGATGAAAGGTCAATCAAATAAATCCATGATAGCACTACGACTATCCCGAATCGTCTTATACTTATGAGGATGAATTACAACTTTTTTATTGTATTTGCATACGACGTTACTCCGTGCCCCTTCATCAGGTAAGTGACAAAGACAGTTACAAGCCAAATATATACATGTAGTATATATGTACAAGAAGCCAGTAATCAGATGGACATACATGTATTTAGAATAGATTGACAATGACAATAAGTGTAATAGATATATTTACATAGTGGCTTGTAACTGTCTTTGTCACTTACCTGATGAAGGGGCACGGAGTTGCCTTGAAACGTCGTATGCAAATACAATAAAGAAGTTGTAATCCATCCTACTCTTTGTCATATTAACTACCAACTTCTATATGCCTCTCAAGAATTTCATCTTATACTTATACTTTGTTGGGTGGTATGTTGATGGTTCATATATATGGTCATCCTATAAGCAACACTCCATAGTCAAAACTACTTTACTGCTGTAGTTTTGTGAGAAAAATTGGATCGTTGGATTGAAGGGAAATAACGATTGTCAACATATGACTTAAAAAATTCATGCAACTTTTCTAGTTTTTGATTAAATGATATGTTTACCAAGAAAAACTATTGATCTTGTGCCAAAACTACTGAATTATCTATGAATTTAGGGATAAAAACAGCCATTATGGTTACAGAATTAACTCAAATTGACTAAAACTCATTTTATCATAAGTGATAAGGAACTTACTGGTTAATGACATTTAATTCCCTTTTCATCAAGAAGATAGTGAGCATGGCTCCCGCATTCAGCTATATAGGCTATAGATCATGCCAAAATTCTTTGAAAAGCAACTTTCGAAACCTATATTTCATTCATCTACCGGTAGGTGTGATAAGTATCAAAGAAAGCTTGTACCAATTGACCATCAGACCATTATTCACTTTAAGTTAAATTGTAGGATCAAGGGGCATAAATATGCTAAATTTCAGGAAAAGCTTTGAAACTTTATCAAGAGTGTCATAAGTGGTATCAAAAACAATTTCATTCACCAAAGTGCAATAGTGTCTAAGAAAACTTGTCCCCATATT
Source organism: Steromphala cineraria (assembly GCA_916613615.1). Lineage (NCBI taxonomy): Eukaryota > Metazoa > Mollusca > Gastropoda > Trochida > Trochidae > Steromphala > Steromphala cineraria. Next base: position 32,527,305 of record OU744725.1, on the reverse strand, counting down.
AGCATCAGGCCTGTTAATTGCTTTAAATTCAGTTGCAGAATCAAAGGCCATAAGTCCGTCAAAATATTATTTCAGAAATGGCTTTCCATCTAGATCAAGAGTAACAACTATCACCAGGTGTACCCTTAACAAAAATTGTACTCGTCTAGGTGATATAGTTTTCTGAAAAAATCTGTCTCAATTGTACACAATATGGCGTTGTGACACTGAGTGACGTTTTACGGAAACGTGAAAACAATGAATTCCAGAAAATTCATAATTGTCCTCACTGAAGACATGGTTATTGTTAACAAGTATGCAAAGTTTGGTATCTAGACATAACAGTTTTTGAGATAATTGACAGGACGAAAGGACAAACATACGGAAGTATATTCCCACGCTTAGGAGAGGGGTTTAATTAATTTGGATAAAAAGGCTACATTCATAACATAGAGGAATATGGATGGGACTTTAAGCTCAATACGTTTTTTCTGTGATGTTAAGAGATGATAACAGTAAATACTGAGTTGATTTAGTCGTATTATTTTTACTGAATTGCCTCTTACCTGAAATTGCGATGTTGAAGGTTCATATTGCTGTAATTGGTAAAATGGTCATTACTCAAAATCTAACCACTTCACTTGACAGAATGGATCTTTATATCCAAGTAGGCTATAATCTGAGTCAATTATACCAGAATTTTAAAATGCAAATATCAAAGAGTAGTAAAATCATATTTCAGTGAATTGTTGCTTCTTATTATGGATAACATTAATCTGATAAATGTAATAATTCCATTTTCTGAAATGTGTCTGTTTTCTTTTCAATTTTCTTTACGTAAAAAAAGATTATTAATTCAATGATGCATTTTACCGAAGACATGATATCCTTTATTTAACTCGCAATTAAGATTTAAATCTCTTTTTTTCAGGTAACATTGGATATTATGGAAAGCTTTCGGTGAATGAAAATGTCACTGCCAATCAACCAATAATTTTCGATGATATTTCGTATGAGAGCGGGTCCTCTTACAACAAAACCACTGGGAAATTCATTGTTCCTTTGAATGGGACATACCTGATTTGGATTGATATAACTTTTCAACGACCTGAACATTATCTTGCAACCATTAGATTAAAAACAAACACTCATATCATTGGCCAAAAAGTTGAAAGCTACTCTGCCAGAATCAACAATCTTTCGATGGTAACCATGTACTACCTACAACAAGGAGACTCAGTTTGGGTGTCACCAAGTGTTTCTCTATATCTGTATGGATCCTTCTGTAATTTTGGTGCTGTATTATTAAACGATCATTAAAAAGGTGCTCTTTTTATCATTTTCTGCTAAATCAGTCACAAAAGTTCGTGTGACTATTATTATTATATCTCAACATTCTAAAGGACAGTCCCTTTTCCTTTGTTGATAGCATTGGTTGTGTAAGAGACATCTTGAGACAACAAAGCATAATTCGAACATTTGTACAAAAACGTACATCAATTTAAAATCCAACTTGTCATTGGTCAATGGTTAAAAATGTCACGATGGAAAAGTATACATTAATTTAAAAAATTGATATTTATATTTTTCAAAATATTGGTACAAAAAAGTGAGCCTTTAAATGCAATATTAATCTGACGTGGTATCAATGACTTAGTAAAGCTTTAAACTTATATCTATTCTTTATTTGATGGATGTGCAGCTGTGGATTCCGCTGACCCATGCTTGTGTAATCACATCTACATAAGCTCTAGCTACGCTCACATGCAGACAATATGGCTAAAAACGCCGTTTCAATTTCAGCTTCATTTTCAACAATACGTTTAAACATATTAATTTCTTTTGAAGAAATGGATTGGTAAACAAGCAATAGCTTATCTTAATACTGCTCCAGAATACATGTATGGCAAATATGACATGGTGAATATACAATTGATTAGAGTAATTACACAAGCCATTAATAGTACAGTAAAGGTTGAAAGTTACAAAATAGCATGCGTACAATGATAAGTACAATATTCTAAAGAATATGTAAGAAAGAAAATGCAAAATTTGTTTTCCATGTCATCCAAAACGTGTTGAAGAACTGACATGTCAGGTGATTTGGAATCAGCTCTGTAAGGGGACAATTCCGTATCGTTCGTTGAAAGGACATTGATCCATTGAAGCTTGGTCTCCTGTCCTGTAGTCTGTCAGCCAGACCCTAAAATAAAATACAAGCCTAACCAAGTCTATAATAAGACTTGAGGGCTCAATTTTAGGGTCTGAAAATGAAGAAATTTCAGTCTCCTTTTCATCATTTTTTTCCAAATTTCAGATTTATTGAAAAATATTCATTTCAGAATCTAATTGTTAGACTACCTGTCCTGGCGCTGGCGGTGTTTTCATGGGACGCCGGTTTGCTGGGCACTTCGCAATATCCCAGAATGTGGTAAACGTCAATCCCTCTCAGTCCAGAGATGGCAGGGTCGGATCCAGGCTTTTCTGTGGTTGGGGTGGTGCCCTATGGTAGTAAAAATGCAAATTATTTCTTTACATCAAATGTATGCGTCAATGATTACTTAATGCATTTCCTCTGTCCTACAACTTTCGTGTATACGTAAATCATGTATGAGAAATAAGACTCAAAATCTTCTATGATTGGAACTCTCTTGGGAGGGTTGCACCTCCCAACCCCCGCCCCCCCCCTCCCGCAGCCCCCAACTGGGGTTCTCCAATGGGTTGTTACTGCCGTAGCTGTTGCTGGCTTGAATCAGTTCCAGAGATGCATCTGACGAATGCTCTTGTCTTGACGTTGGGTCTTTCTAGGCCGGACATTATTTTCCCTTCCCCGAGTTCCTTAATATGTTCACATGGACATTAAATATGCGTGCACTTTCTTATTATGGAATACAAGCCCATAAGGCCCATAGGATCCACGCTTGTATGGTTTAATTATAGACCGGGGACAAAAGTAACACGGGGCAATAGTAACAAGGGCAATTACTCTTCAAATATAATGTATATGACATCCTAAAAGATATCAAATTGTCGCCCCTAACACCCCATCCTACCCAAATGCCATGGCGCTGAGAACAACGGCATTGAAGCGAGAGGGGGAAATCCAATTTTTGCAAAGGCAAGTAATTTGTTTCACTTTTTAAGATTTTTTTCTGTAGCGTTTGTAAAAAGTTGTTTGGAAAATTGTTTGGTCTTAATGTAAAGATTTATCATTTATTTCATATTTTGACCAAATTAAGTTTTTTCCATTTCTACACATATTTGAAGCCTGATATATGGCTAAAGATGAAAGGGTTGGATCGGGTCAATTGTAACAGAGCGTTACAAATGACCCACGTAGGATTTTAACACTTGTTACAATTGCCCCTGTGTATTTATTAATGAGACTTTTCCAATATTTATTTTACAGATATGCTTGTTGACGGATTTGATAAGAGAGTGAATGGTTGAGGGATTATAAATTAGATATACAAACGTGAAATTGTACATAAAAAGAATTCGTTATAGAAACGTTGGGCCCGTATTAAAGCATATTATGTTTAAATTGAAGAATTTTCAGTTATTTCAATGCGATATTTTTTATGAAACATTAAAACAAACATTTGCAATTTAAGGTTTCCTAGTTACGGTTTTCCTTCCTGATAACGTTTGTGGTTATCATCACGTTTGGATTTACATGCGAGCAGCAAGTAACAAAAAAAGTTATCTTTACATACATTTTATATTTTTTATTCATCATTGCTTAATGTATCTGAGTTAATGTTTAAAACGAGGACAAGGACATGATAGTTTTGCGCAAAATTGCGGACAAGTGTTCACGCTCTAATTCTGTTCTATTTAGAACTATTAAAATTATATGTTTCTTTGTTTATTTTTTAAATTAAAGTTTGTTAATATTGACCCTCTTGTGTTACTATTGACCAGCGTATGCGTCACAATTGACCCTTCCACGGGGACGATTGTAACATGCTGTACCCACTTAGTTATTCGACCATTACTAATTAAAATGAAGTCCAAGAGAGTCAAATGAGTGTGGATGTTGTAGCCGAGATGCCATACTATCACAAATTACCAAGTGATTTGATCTGAGATTATTCATTGCCAGCAGTAACCGGGTTGAGTGATTTTTGTTACTATCGTCCCCGGTCTCCCCTATAGACACAATTGTATTTACTAACAAACTGGTTCTAATAAGAAAGAGGACAATTTGTTGAAATATTCAAATTACAGAGAACAATTATCTCCAGAGTCCCTTTTTTGGAAAATAGAATACCTTGAATAAAATTATCAAAAGACGATTCGTTAGGATTTAAAGATTGCAGACAACTTAAAAAAGAAGCATAAATCGAGCATATGTGTTAGCCTACTTATAAGTTCCTTCATTTCGTCGGTTATAATGTCATAATGCTTAATCGATCACAAACACTGATTTAGAATTATCATATTATCATAATATCAGATATAAGGAAAATGAAGCCATATAACACAAAATTGATAAGGCGTTGTGGTGATTTAAATCTGGTATACATTTTAAAGTTTGAGTTGCATAAGAACCCTCACTAACAGTGACAGTTCTTAAAACAAAGATAATATGTTCCATTATATGATACGAAAACTTGCTGTTGTCTCTATCATAACATCATATATATTCATTTAAGTAAGGTTCAGTAAAACTGTACTGGCAAAATCAACATAAATGTATTTGCATTGTTAAGCTGAAATAAATGGAAACATTGAGTTTGAAAATTTTTTATACTTGCAAAACCATCATGGACATAGGCAGGTAAATGAACAACCTTAAAAACGCAGCTATATATGTATGAATACACATAATTTGTAAGGAAACGAATTTTTTCACTGATAAGTGTACGCTAATGCTAACTGTATTATTTGGATATTGTCCAAAATCTCATTATACAAACCAATCATCATAGTGTATATTTGCATATCTTTGTTGTTTGTAATGTATATATTATGTATGTCATGAAATTTGTTTACTACCGTTTTGTACACTGCCCATGAAGGATGTTCTCTGTACAAATAAATGATCTTATCTGATCTTATCAAACGTTAAAATATGTGCAGTCACTCTACAAAAATCCCTGCTAGCCAAAAGTGGTACGTGCCAATATGTACTAATTTTGAAAATATGTCACAACATGTTTCAAAAATATAGGTAATGAAGAATCGAAGCGACCGTAAAATGTAAAATAACACTCGAACTCAGACCTTGACACTTCCATGACATGACTACAGGCTATGTCCTAGCTAGAGGCAAAATATTTATAATGCCTAGCACTAATTATCGTCTCAATATATGTCCTCAAATTATCTTGATTGACACCTGAAAGCGCTTGGATATGACACATGAAAGCATGTATATACATATTTAAACCTAAATTAAGTGCCATTATGTGTATTTTGCTTATATAATCGTAAAATTACAGTCCAATATATCTGTCCTATTGGTGACCTTTCTTGCATATTGGCGTCCTAGTTTTGCATATTGGCGTCCTAGTTTTGCGTATTGGCGACCTAGTTTGTAATATTGGAGACCTAATTTGGATTATTGGCGGCACGTGTAAACGTGCCCCACACTAGCACGTGCAATGCCGTGATAGAAAAATAAAACAAACACAATGTGAATGGATTTTATTGTATTTTCGAAGTAAAATGAAAGTCTCTTCTTGTCAATTTGCAACATTTTGAGATGTACATGTAGTTGAACAGCTCTGAGACGGCGTAGACGCTGTTGAAATCTTTCCCCTTGGAGCATCCACCTAAAGACTGAGCATTGTTGAATCTCTTCAATCTGAAAAGAAATAAAAACGTTTTTGAAATGCTGTTTGCCATTCACAAAATCTATCAAACTTATCACCTAAAACCATTATATATAAGATTGCTATGGGCAATCATTGTGATAAAAATTGAATAATTCACTAAGTACCTTGTGTTTTTGTATAGGTATTGTAATCTACCGTATGATTGCAGTTTCAAATATTAACATTCACACCATGGGGGATTTCGCTTTTGATGTTTAAGTTTATAATGTTTATAATAACATTTGAACTTAACCAAATTTTTAACTATTTTAGATATCTGTTAGTTTACTTAGCTGTGATAATGCAATACTCGTTTACATTAGGGTTGCTCTAAAGATATCTAGATGTAATGCATTCCTGAAATTAACACTTCATTATCTATTTTCTAGTTCATCATTTTTTTATTACATCATTATACAATAAACAATCTCTCGCTGCTTTACCAAATATAACTGCTACTAATACAATCTGATTGATATTAAGTTGTAAGGAATCGCACTTGTTCATGGCTTAATGGCATTTGAACAAGAGTTAGATTTTAATCAGTGAGCTTCAAACCAGCTTTTTAGATCAAATATGGTAAAGCACTGTACTGTTTTATGGGACAGTAGCAAGTTCTTAGGAAAACAAAGTCATGATCTAATGGAAATAGAAACAAATGAAAAGGAATATTACACGACACGTTTCACAAAAAGCATTTATAAACGAACTAAATTTTCCATTTAAGTTACCTGCACCTTTTCCCTACCCACATGGCAATGATGCTCAAAAATGTACTGAACTGGCCGAATGCAGTTTTAGCGCAATACGTGAAAACTTCGTCTTCTAGTTACTGAAAATCGGTTGAGTAATGAGAAGGTTGAATCCGGTTGACCCTTTCAAGATTATACATTTTGCACAATATTATACTAATATTGGGGGGGGGGGGGGGGGGGGGTTTTCATGGATTAAAAAATTCAATGCAGTAAATGCTTTTTAGAATGTTAACACGATATTAAAACAAGGAATATCAAAAAGCTTACCTGATGACGAGAGATTTCATTTGTTGTTCCATACGTCACACACAATGCCTAATGTTTGACAGGAAATGCAAGCAATATGCGAGTATTTATACCTGTCCAATACTCCTTGAGCTCATGGACCTCGTGCACTTGTTACGATGCACGCGCTTCATCATGCAGCCATCAGATGTAGGACGCCAATATTGGTAGATGCGGTAATCACAAAACTAGCACGCCAATATGTACGAATTTAGGTTTAAGTGGAATAAACTCCTCAAACTCGCCAATATTTGCGGGTCAGGTATCATCGTCGGCCTGACGGCCTCCGACGATACCTAACCCGCAAATATTGGCGAGTTTTCGGAGTTTATTCCTTACGGAACTTTGTCAAATAAGCAAAATAATGTATAATATGTTGACAGAAATGCAGACCATACTGCATAGCAATACATCCTCACATGTCAATTTTTTTGGAAACTAATTTTCGAGAGTACTTGTGAAAAATGACATTAAAAGAAGATAAATCGGTGAACACATTGTCATTTTGTTACGATTAAACGTTTGTAATGGGCATAAATAATTGAAATATCCATTTCAACCATGTTAAAATAACCAAACAAAAACAACATTTTACTTCTATATACTAAACATATTTATTCATGATTTTCAATATCATATTTGTCAAAATTACAATTAAGAATAACAACTAAAATGGTGCGATTTCATCATTGCGTGTAATATTCTATTTTTGGAACATTTCGTCATTTGGGCCTCTAATAATAGATCTTTGCTTTATTGGTTTGTATATAAACAAACGAAAACACGTGCGTTAACATCATACTTGAGACAATTTGCGGAATGATTTCAACGATGGTTTCAGCTGACATGATATGAGATAGCAATAATTGTCGACACATCTCTATGTCAAAAGCTAAGTATTTCAAAACCCTGGAGCTGTGAGTATGTAACGCTGCGCTATCCATTGTCCATTGCAACATTGAAGCGCAGCGTAACATTCTCAGGGAACCAGCAAGAGTGTATGGTTTTATATTCAGTCCAAGTAAACCTAGCCTCAATAATACTCGCTTCACTCTCGATATTTAGTCTAGCAAGTATTAGTAGCGGGTGGCGTCATCCGATCTATAGAATTGACCAATCAGGAATCGTCTTACAAGCCGCAATAGTATGCATTCGCAAAGATAACGTTGGAGGGGCGTATAGGTCGGCTGACGCTACCTGCTACTACTACTTGCTAGACTCAATATCGGGAGTGAAGCGATTATTATTGAGGCTATTTTTGCTTATACTGGTTTTATATTGATACGATATGGTCATATGAAGTTATATGACCATTTATGAACATCAGTTTGTCGCTTTACAATGGGAAACAGTAGTGAGTTATCTTCTCCTGCCAAAATAGAGGGCGCGTCGAATGCATTGGTCCTTTACTTACTTCCGGGTTATCAACTTGCATTACCGCGTAGATATGAATTAGAGAAAAACACAATAAAACAACGATCAAAATGTGACAGTACTGTACGATTACATTGGAACATTCGCGAGGAATGACAAAGTGAGTGAGTGAGTGTCTTTATAAAGGATATTTACGAAAATTATTCTGTCGTGGCTGGCAAACAGTGCCAGTTGAGACGGCAGTGTGTTTATGTATTTTTTGTGTACCTCATGTTGACATATTTGAAAATGATATGATTGAAAAATTATCCAGCGTCAATTTTTCACTATATAATTGTATTTTGGCGAAAAAGTATTTACGTCTAAATAACTTAAATAACGACTATGTCTTATAAACCAGAAGTAAGTAAACCTGTCAGCTAATTTGTGTTTGTAAACAGGTCGAAAAGAAAGACCCATTGTACTACCAAAAACATGAATGGCAACACTTTTCATATAATTTAATTTGCTGTTTTTGAATAGAAGGATGAATATCAACAACAATACTTCATTCGGCCTTAAAACTATTGATTTAAACAATATTTTTTCTATTATCAAGACAAGATTACAGAATACATTTATTACAAATACACAGGAAAATGACGAGCAAACAGGCTAAACGGCCTATATCAATGCTTCTCTTTTTACACAGATTTTTACAAAGGATTCGTTTTCTCTTCATAATAATAATAATAATTCAAGATTCCAGATTCAAGATGTTTATTTGTAGAAAGGCCAAAGACCCAAAGTACAAATGAGATTACAGAAAACGTTTAACTATTACAGAGTTGTATAGCGCTTTATCCATACACAAGGTGCATGCTCAAAGCGCATAGTATATGAGAATGAAAGGTAATGATTGATATCATAAGAATGAATTTGAAAGTATGAGAAAGAGCATGATGATAAAATATGAATATTTGAAGCATATAAAGTCAGTTGTTAAATTCTGCAGGGAAATATAGTGAAATAATGTCTATGAATAACAGTTTGAAAATAGGTAAGTTTTCAGTTTCGTTTTAAAAACAGTCAAAGTTGAAGACATCTTGATGGCGTGAGGAAGTTGGTTCCAAAGTCGAGGAGCAGCATTACTATAGGATTTCTGTCCAAAACTGATATTTTGGTGACATAGATTCGTCGCCGCTATGAATAGCTTTCAAACTAATATTATTTTGAAAAAATGTGTTGGTTCAATCTGAATCAATTATATAGAGGAGACTGAAGGAAGTAATGAAAACGAATTTTACCAGATGAACAGGCACGGCTTTCTGACAAACCTCTATCAAATAGAGTAAAATTTTACTTTTTCGTTGACCAAAGGATGTTTACTTTTTAAATGTTGGGGATAAAGTTTTGTCGCATGAAACGAGTATTTTGAATTGCGATAATGATACTATATTCTTTTAATATGATATATTTACACAACCACGGATATTGCAAAACTACATTTTAACACAATCAACAAAATAAAGACAGAATTTTAAATATTTTGCACATTGATAGGGACAGTAAATTAAATTCTATTGAGGAGTTGTATAGAAAGTAATTTCTTTTTTTACCACAATAAACTCATCCAAATCATGTCTAATCATCGACTTATATCATTGACATGTTATTTCATTGGTCAACTCTTCAAACGCTAATACGAGTTTGTTCAAGCTTTAAAAATCTATTATATGATGTTTTTACCTTGGTTGTACTTACATGTAAATTTTGACATTATTCCTCAACCAGTTTGTGTATGACAACTATTACATGCAATAATATTGCAGCTATCCTTGAGTTATTTATCAATGCATGCAATTTAACGTATATTTTGAAAAAAATTCAAACAAATAATTGGATGTTGATCTTTTAATCGTACGTGACTTGTTTTGCAGTCTTCCGCGAATGATATCATAGAGTTGCCGTTTTAATGGGTTTCTATTAGTAGAATTTATGCAATTAAACATCCGTTTTGCTCAAAAACAAAATTTATGACTGAAAAATGTTATTCAAATAAGTGTCAAAAGATGTTTTTACTTTTTCAATCAAAATATGTTGGTGACTTACATACTTACTAAGTTACTTACCACTGTATTACATAAAATTAGATAACTTTCTATATACAATCATGAGCTGTAAAATATTGCCTTACTTTCAACTTCAATTTGTTTACGGTTACAAATACTCATTTTACCATGGCAAAGCTCAAAACGGGTTTATAGACGGGGTGTTTTCGGAAAAATATATAATATGAATATATAGAACGGAGAGTTTGTATCATTGCATAAACAAAACGTTGTTTCTTGTTTGCAGAGATACGACTCTTGTTGAAAGTGAGCTCTATATTATCTTAATTTTTCGATGTTACCTTTCTAATTTTCATTTTTTATATTTTGTTACTTTCTGTTGTTAATATAAATAAATAACGATTCTGATAAGAAAGGATTGACCTTTTTACAGTTGCACAGGAAACCAATCTGGATATTTTATTGTGGAAGCGACATTCAAGAGGACTTTCTCAAATATACATGAATGTGTTAAGAACAGGATTATTTCTCACTTAATTTCAATATGTTCGTGTTCATGTTTTAACAATTTGACAAAGAATAGAGCGCTCAAAATGATTTTGAGTGTGAAGTAAAGCAAATCAGCGGCGAATGCATGAACTTCAAATCTACAACGGCATATAAGTGTCATAATTGATTACTTTGTTAATATGCTCATTTAATTATTTGTTTTTATGAAATATATGCTCATTTTATTATTTGTTAATATGCTCATAATCTATCAACCATCTATCAATCTATCTAAATATTTCTTAACTTTGTCAACAAATTAGCATAAAACGGTCTATTTTGTGTGGTTGGAAGATTATCTGCCAAACCTGTTTGAATTGTCCCTTTCCCGGTAACCTAAATAAATATATTAAAACTCTAAAATAGAAATGATAAATTAACCAGAAATTCTTTCTGCATCAACCGACGTCCGCGTTATCAAAGCAGTCTCATATGATGTTAAGAATTGGCAGTAACTTAGACGAAATAGACCTCAAAATGTACGAATAAGCAATTATCAGCTAATTAATGGTAAACATTAAATATTCTCATACTTACCTGAATCGTATTTTTATTTATTCATAAAGCATCAATCACCAGGTACCATCTCCAATATTATAGGCCTATATATATATTATCAAAATGTGTGTAAATATCAATTTGAATTTGTCAATTATTTAAACATGTTATGATCTTTTTGTAAACTTAAAACTTGATTGACATTCAATCATTGAAGAGAAAGTCATTGCAACTTTGATGGTTAGGATCACGAACTTCGAACATTCGAGGAAATAAGATTGAAACATCGACCGTAACAAAACCTTCATGCACACCAATCTAGTCTAATCATTTCGGTAATCTTAAAAAATCCCATAGACATAGTTTGTTGATCTTTTAGAAATCTATACATAATATTGATGAAAACACTGTCGCCAATAAAAATTCTATGATGTGACGCAGTGCAGATACGAGATCAAATTTCATAGTTTCACATCGCAAAACTTTGAATGCGGAAGTAAACGAGGACCAATACATTCGACGCGCCACCTACACGCTCTCTCAAGGGAGGTAACTCCCCACTTTCTCCCATTGGAATCGTAGTTAAAATATTTTATTTTTAAGTCATAGCATCTCAATCTGAAATATTTCACAATACATTAATTATCTAAACTTTTTTTAAAAGAAAGGACACTTCATTAATTTATTACAGTTTTTTATTTATAAATGGTGATATTTTGTCGAGAAGTAGCTCTACTGGCTGTTTCAGATTATGGTATTTCAGTCCTTTTCAGTTCAATATTCTAACAAATACTTGGTTATAATAGGGTGTAACTGTCACATGACAAGCAAATATGTATATTGGGCGAAAATGTAAAGCTCGAAACGTTTAATTGTCGTTTTTCGATTTTCAATGAAAACACGTTAAAGGGGCAGTACGACGTTTTTTGAAAATTTTATATTTTCAATTTTCACTAATAATTGTACGTGAATGCTAAATGTATTATTTTGATAGTGTCAAAATTCTCATTACAAAAAACAATTATCCATAGTCAGAGGACAAATTGTAAAGATTCACATTGGTGGCCATCTTTGTGTGGACATCTTTAATTCATTTTGTGTAAGAAAAGGGTATCGCATGGCTAAACTTTACATTATATATTTGATTTATAACTGGTTCGTTTACTTTAAATACGTTGTCTTTCAATTGGAACCATTTATTTTCATTTCCCTAACATCACCTTTTATTCTGTCTAAAACGTGCTACTGCCTCTTTGATTTGATAATAAAGGATGAACACAGAGTTAAATAGGAAGGTAATTTGAACTTCACTTTTATGGCTTTTATTAAGCCACATAAAAGTTGTGAAGCATTCTCTGTTTCACTTGATGTAGCATTCATTCGTAGACATTTGGTTTGGTTTTTACAAGACGTAAATAAAACTTTGAGAGTTTGGTTTTTATAACAACTAGGCAGACGATTGAATGACTTTAGTATTCATTCCTAAACGGGAGTTACAAAAAAAGCTTTCACGTTTTTCAAGACTTTTAACCATGAATTCTTCTGTTCAAACGATTATGTATTTTCAAACATATTTTCTAGCCTCATTTTATATTTTAATTTTATCAGCATACTGAATACTCAATATAGGTTTAAATATTGGAAATAGCTGTCGGCATCTAAAAAATAAAAAATTCAAGTCAAATTTAAAAAAAAAAAAACATTCACGAAAGGGATAAAAGTGTCAATCTATTTATGAAATAACGATGTTTTACTATTCTGACAATCGTTTGAATCTTAAGCATACCACATTAAGCTTATAGCTTCCATCACTGTCACTGAGTAGAAGTTAGATAGGTCCAAATGATTAATGAGACGGTCCCCTGTGGGATTACGACAAGGTGAAGGTCAACTGTAATTTCCGCTTCCGGTTTCCAGAAGGAATTATTTGTGCGGCTTGTTTACAAAATAGTTGTCTTCAAATGTTGATCAAACCGGTTGGTTTGATGTGACGAGGTAATGTTAACATGATACACTATTTATCAATGTGTAAAATGATATATTCTTGAATCTAAGACAGCTTTGTCGAAATGGTTTAACTTTGTTAAGTTTGGCCAGGGCGATGGCTTCGAATTTTCATTATTTTCTGCAAAACGTATTGTCATTTAAATAAATGGTGCATGTGTTTGTCACAAATTTCGCTCATTCCCTTTTGGCAACGTATTTTTGTTCTTAACGATTTAACCATTTCAGACATTTGTGTGAATATAAATAGAGTATGCTTGGTTTTGAATTTTGGATGCATAAGTTTGAAACAGGAACAATATTGAAAGGTAAACAAGCCCAGTAAGACAAGCTTTAATTTGTAAACAAATACAGACATGACAGGTATAGATAAGCAAATATAGAAACCTCGTCACATAATACTCTATCCAGAGGATGGTGACGTACTAATCAGAATCAGAATCAGAAACCCATTCACCAAATTCAACCTAGTTAGTAGTTAATGCAAAATAATAATTGATTTGTAATAGATTTCTCTTTGTCTTGTGTCTTTTTGTTAATGATATGATGATATAGATCAAAATGATGATCATGGTAAAAAATTCAATGCTGAAATAGATTACAAGATTTAGATTGTGAATTTGAAAAATAAAAAATAATCTCATATAGGTCTTCATGAAAACTTTGCGGAGCACCTTTAGAATACCTCACCAGATAAGCTCACATGAAATATGTACACTACAGTCTGAATAATCTGGACTAATTTTTATAGGTGTTTAGCATTAGGAACAATTTTTCATAATTAATGGTTTTGAAAGTTGCTGTTTTAGCGTTAGTAGCATCTAATGATGAACGATTAGTCTATACTTATGAAGATATATACCGGTACAGTCTATAGGCTTGACCGAAATAAGAAAAGTTACAATCTTTGACTTATGTAGTTATGTACATATTTTTCTATTTTCAGCAAAATACACTAACAATTCATAAAAGATGTCAAGAAGAGATGATGCAAATAACCACGAGCGACAGCCACTCCACAAAGATGGCTTCGACTCAGATGCAAACCAAGACACAAACCACCATGATCCCACAGATCACGACCATGTGTCTGTTTCCCTTATCCAACATGGGCGCAGCGCAGACAGGAACGGAATGTCATCCTACACGACAGAGCCTATATTTCAGGATAACTTAGAGAATCCCTACAAGGACACCACAGAATCTGACCCAAACCTTCGCCGGGTGGCATCGTCTGATCTTCTTCCCCGGCCCTGGCAGAGTTTCAAGCAGGTGTTGATTGCGTCCTTCATTAGCTGTGTGCTTTGCATTATTACAGGAATCTTGGCGGTGAGATATGCCCAGCGAGCTCGAATGCACCAGTCAAAGGGTCTGCTAGGTATGGCACAGAAGGACATCAAACGTGCAATCATGTTCGTGTACGCCAGTGCAGCAATAGGAATTCTCGTCTTTTTCATCATCATCCCGATTGTGGCAGTTTGTAGTGATGACTGTTAGTGACTGACGAGTCAAGAAATTGATATGAACAAGGTGGAGGCAAAGAACAGACTAATTCTTAACCAGAAACATTTTGATGTCAGAATCTCCTTTTTCCCTCCTCGACCATACATTAATTTGACAAGCAATTCTGTTTTTTTGCATTATGAAATTGATTCATGATGTTTTTTATGAATTTCCTGCAGCATGTTTAAATTTAATGTTGGTTCTCCCATCTATGAGTTGATAATTTTTTAGTTAGGTGAATAATTGGTGCAATTTTAAGTTATTTTAATTTATAATATCTATTATATATTAAGGTCTATGATTTAAGTAAGAGCTTTGAATCAGAATTATGATTTATTCAACCATGATGATTCCTTGGAACTTATAACAAATCTAATTTTTAGAGGTATAGGGTCACTGGGAGAATTATTTCATATTTTTTATCTTTTCAGGAAGAAATTTCCTGAATTTTTATATGTGGAAACTCTTAAACTGTGGTTGTTTTATCAAATTGATTTATGTTAGCATTTTCTTCCCTAATGTTCATAAACCACATTTCTCCACATATAAGATTTTTTTACTCAATGTTTTAATCGGTTAAATGTATTTGTGATGATTTTCTATTACAAAAACTAAAATGTCTTAAACGTTGATGTTTTACAGCATTAATTGGTAAACTTGAAACTTTGCCTTTAGTTATTTGGATGTATTAAGTGTTGTAGAAGTATTATGAGAGCTTTGCAGATTAAAATTGTCAATGGAAATAATTGTTACCTACCGGTAAATTGACAAATATTAGAACATTTTCATATGAAAGGACTGTTTATCTTTATGTAAATTTAATTTAATAGTGGTTTTGTTTTAGAAGATGACTAAATATTTAATTCCTGATGTTTGCTTCCAATGCGTCCAAAACCTTAGTTTTTGCCTGTTAATGTTGAATTTTACCAAAGAGAAGTTAACATAAAGCTGAACTTAAATCCTTGGCATGCTTTAAGTCCTTTTCTGTGGAAAGTTCTTTTGGTATGCATGATACATGTGAATATCTTTTCTACACAAATACTTAAAAATACAGCAAACTGGGAATTCATGAGACATTATGTTCCACTGGTCAGAGATATTATGCAGATGACTTTATGATTTTTTTGAGGATTGTAAATATTGAATATCATAATAATGTATGTGTTTGTTTCATTTGGAAACCAAAGAATACTGACCATTTCATGTGTTCAAAGTAAATCTTTCCCTAACGCTAGTAAACAGCTTTTAATATTTAGTTTGAACTCAAATGTTCAAGTGCAATATTTTAGGTTTATATAATTTTTACTGTATATTTGATGTAAGCAGTAGTTAACTATACATGAATTTTGATGTTAGATTGAAGTATTTTCAGTAATCAAATGTAAGAAAATATTTCATAAATGTTCATGTACACAAAAGGCAATACTACATCAATGTTTATGATCTATTTACCTTAACTACTAGTAATCAATTCTATATACATGTATTTGCATTCCTCAAGTTGATTTGTCACCATAGATACAGGTCTTTAATGAGTGTATACTGTAAATCTATGAGTCTTGAAATCAACTCCTGAATTAGCTAATTTGCTTGCAATTAAATGAAGTCAAAATTTTAACATACAAGACAGCATGAAGGTTTGTCTCTCAAAGAAGGTAACATACAGCATGTTTTGGCTTGTCATTGCTGTGAATTGAATCGTAGCGGCTCTGTTCCCAAGCTTGTGGTATCTCAAGGCTAGCATGATCTTCAATAGCTATAACCTCGGTTTGTATTCACTTAACTTCTAAAATTTAAAGGGGGTCTGCAACCTGAATTTTTAACTTCCAGAGTTTTATTAGCAGGGCCCCGAAAGAGTCGTAAATACTTGGTTGGGACGAAATTGTTTGGTTACGAACAGGTTACAACTGACAGCCAGTACCAAGTTTGTGTCATGTGACCCCCCTTACCCGTCTGGACGCTCTCATTAACGATGGTAAATTAGGTTTCACAAGCTAGGTTGTTGATTCCCTTTAAGCCTTAGCTAAGAATCATTAAGGAAAGTTATGTAAACAAAATTCTTAATAATAAGTGAATCCAGGCCCTGGTTTTTTAGATTTCATGAGGATGGATAAAGAATTGTATTCTGTCATCAAGTTCATCATGACTTGATTTAGGAAATCGTTTTCATTTCAGTTTACTCATTAGAGGATAGATTAGTGGGAAAGTGTTCACTTCATTTTATGACTTATTACATGTGTGTCTATTGCTCTAATCTGGGCTCAGATTCACTAAACTTCTAAGAATATTCTTTCGCCTTAAAAATTCTTAAATTAGCTAAGAATTCTTAAGGAAACCTAAGCAAAGAAAAATCTTAGATATGCCATTGGGATAGATAATAGAGTAAATTCTGTCATCAAATTAATTATGAGTTTGAATTTGAGCACTTTTTTCATTTGATTAACTAGATAATAGATTAGTATGAAAAAGGTCACTTCAATTTTGTGACTTTGTGAATATTAACATTTTTGTGATGTTGATTGCCCTTGGCTAGTGTATGGTAATGGGTCATATAGAACTTGAATCCAATCACAGGGTGCACTGGTTATTCTTCACAAATATTGTCATGTTTGATGTTTAAATATTACTGCACTCGGATCACATTTATTTCTCATATCTAGACTAAGTTTGTCAAGTTTTAATAACTGACCATTGTGAAAAAGTTCGTCAAGTTTTAGTGACCGAGTTTTTCAAGTTTTAATTACTGATCATTGTGAAAAAGTAACTCAGTCGTACAATAGAGGTTCATAAAATGATATACTTATATTCAGTCTCTGAAAAATAATAATTCTCAAAAACAATTATTTTATTTAATATAAGAAAGGAGATTTGGAAATTTCAAAGTTTCATAGTTCACTGCAGATCTAGACTTGCTTTTATATTGGTTTTGTTAGGTCAAAATAACTACAGTCTGAGTGTAAAACTAATAAAGTGATGGCTCATTTACTTTTATTTTGTCCAACACCAGTTTGCATCAGGGACTGGGAAAAGCAGGGGCCCTGGGCCATTAAATGCTTGAAATTATTATGATATAAGGGCAATTGCCCGTTTCAAACTTATCAATTTCTTTAAGAAACTTGAATTTTGTTTATTTTCAAATGTGTCCTTCCCAATCCCTTGTCCAACAAAAATTACAGTTGTAACCAAATTTTGCCAATTGTCCATTATAATTTCTAAATACTGTTAATTCTGACCATTTATGGACCACGAATCTCAGTTCTGGTTTATAATTTTTTTCTTTGAAAACTCTTGACTTTGTTTTTATTGTTACAGATTACATATGGTTTATTTTGACTTTGTTAATAGTTATTTAATTTGTTTAAACTAACTTTTTTGATAACGGATAATTGGCATTTAAATTTGTAACTTTTTATGAAATGTTGATGCGAGTACTAAATGTGATCTGATAAGGTAATATATTTTTCTTCTTTATGAATTGTTATATTTTGAGAGATATTTTTCTCTATTTATAGTTGTGCCATATTAGAAACAGAGAAATCTCAAGGCTGATTTTTGTAAACCTTAATGACAATTAGACATTTGAATTAAA
Organism: Steromphala cineraria; assembly: GCA_916613615.1. Lineage (NCBI taxonomy): Eukaryota > Metazoa > Mollusca > Gastropoda > Trochida > Trochidae > Steromphala > Steromphala cineraria. The sequence goes on along the minus strand of OU744725.1, from coordinate 32,508,896 downwards.
GAATTGTCAAAGAATAGAAAAAGGTGAAAGATCTTTCAAAAGTTTGTAAGTCTCTTATATAAAGTTTTATTCGCCATGTTCTTACAAATATTTTTTAAGAAAAATAATAACATCAAAAGACATTGTCTCCGGTGAAAATGTTCTCAAATAGTTCAAATTTTACATGTTGCCATTTGCGACATTTTGATATTTATTATGTCAGATTAGTTTACCTAGTTCAGTGGTTCTTTTTTCTTTTAAAATGTTGTACTTTTAAATATTGTATTCATGCGTAGAATCAGAAGGTTTCATTTTATTCAATTAATTTTTCCAGCTTTTATTTTTGCTGCCAAGTAATATTTTTGTCTGTTAATTGTTTAATTCTAAGTCACTATGGTTTATATATCGTTGCATGTGTTCAAGTGTTATATCAATATGTCTCTGTACGGCATGATGTTATTTATTTTTGTTTAATTGTTTGTAAACAACAAGTACGCATGTTAGTGGGTGCATAAACTATAGCAATTATTTATCATGGCTACGCCAGATATTGTATATTTTTCCTGTTGTTTTAGTATACGGAACTGCAAAACATTGGCTATGCACTTTTCAATCATTGTGTTTGGCATTTTTCACATTCCGAGATAGTAACTTGATCATTGGATGAATAATAAAGTTTGTTGTATCTAGATAAGTAATTAGATAAGTAATTAAATTTTATATAATTAAAGTTCTGTGTCAAGAGGAAGCAGCAAGCTGTACGTGTAAATATTTTCAGGCATCAAAATACATTATCTATTATCATCTAAGTCTTATAGTATACAAAAATCTTGCTAAACCAAATCAATTGTTTTCCTAATATGATATTGATCTGAAAAGGGAATTTGCTTCTTGCATATTAACATGCATCATTTGACAAAATTCAATCTGTTCCTCGTTATTATAAGTTAGGACAAGATAACTTTAAAATTATACTTCTCTCCATGCTTTTGAAAAAATATGCCTGAGAATTTATTTTTATTTTGCCTTACCTCATTGAATGATAGATATTCAAAGTTATTTTTGGTATTATTTCTTTTCAATTGCTTTCACATTGTACGTTCAAAATGCACAAGACACCATTGATAAATATTTGGAGCTTACCGTACTAGTAAGACAGAAGTAAATTTTCACAATTGTAACACAAATAAAAGAGAGAAAAATCACACTTGAATCATTTGTTAAAATGTTTTGTAGAAAATAATAATCAAGTGTAACTGCTTTGAAAGTGAAAAAGTCCTAAAGACAATCATTATTTTCAATTGATTAAAATGAAGAAAAGTAATTTTGTAGAATGTTATAGATATTTTTGTATGTCTTTTGTCCATTGTGATTGAAGAACATTCCAATTGAGCCATGGATATAAAAGGTACTTCTAGGTTAGGAGAAGCCACTAAAACTCACGTGTACCAGCCATGAATATTATGCATTGATGCCATCCGACCATGTTGTGTGTTCTGTAATAGAGAAGCCAGTAAGATTATTCAAGAAATTGTATTTTGTTATTTGGAAGCCAATCACATTTATTCAACATTGAAGATGTTATTGAGAAGCCAAGCAAAAAAATAACAAATGGTATTTTGTTATTTGGAAGCCGATCACATTTATTCAACATTGAAGATGTTATTGAGAAGCCAAGCGAAAAATAACAAATGGTATTTTGTTATTGGGAATTCAATCACATTTATTCAACATTGAAGATGTTATTGAGAAGCCAAGCAAAAAATAACAAATGGTATTTTGTTGTTATGAAACAAATCACATTAATTTGACATTGGGTGTTGTTATTCAGTCAAATGATTCAACAAATTTTTTTTGTTATTGAGAAGCCAATCATTTAAATTTATCATTGGGTGTTGTCATAAGTATGTAAAATACATTCATAGCTAAGATTTAATGAGTATGCAGTCAATCCATTAAAGGGGCAGTAGCACGTTTTTTGGGGGAATGTAAGGTGATGTCAAGAAAATTAAAATAAATGGTTCCGATTGAAAGACAATGTATTTAAACTAAATGAAACAGTAAAAGATCAAATATATAATGTAAAGTTTAGCAATGCGATTCCTTTTCTTACACAAAATGAATTAAAGGTGTTCACACAAAAATGGCTGCCAATGGATTTTACGTGAATCTTTATAATTTGTTCTCTGACTATGGGTGATTGGTTTGTATAATGAGATTTTTGACACTATCAAAGTTATACATTTAGCTGTAACGTACAATTATCAGCGAAAAATTAAAAATATAAAATTGTCAAAAAACGTGCTACTGCCCCTTTAAGCCATTAAACAAAAAGTGCAATTTTGCAGTATCAAAGGTTGAAAATCATAAAGTATAGTTTCTTTTTATATTTTGTTTTTTCATTCTGAAAAAAATTCATTTTATAATTCATCTCTGTCCAAAAAAAATCAATTTGATCAGGATTTTTACTAGTTGATATGTTAGAATACAAGAAACCAGAAACTTTTTATAGACTATTTAGTTTAGTTTTTATAGACTTTGAATGAAACTTCATCACTTTGTGATTCCAAACATATTGTTTTCAACTTGTGTAATTTTAGAAAGAATATAAATGGATGGCATCTGAAATTGCATGTGCAAACATATTACATATATTATATATTTCTTTTTATCATGGACAAAAACAATCTGATTTTACCATGCTCAATAATTAACAAGTTTTTGTTATATTTATCTCTCAAGGAATGTGACCCTTGACCAATCACATTGTTCGAATATTAGGCCTTGACCAATCATAGTGCTCATATATCGAGCCATGACCAATCATGTAGCTTAAATGAGGAGCTTTGACCAATCGTATGTCAACAGAAAATCTGTTGTTTTCATTTTCCATTTGATACAAGTTGCAACATAAACTTCTTGATTTTTAAGATGGTGAAAATTAGAATATTGTTATCTTTCCTTTCTGTACATTCAATGGCATTTCTGGTGAGTGAGTATTTCAAAAGCTAATGTATGAAGAAGTTGCAAATCTCTTACCGGTAATTACCTTTAAATGAATGAATAAGGTGACAACAAATTGTTTAGCCTTTACAAAGGCCTGCCATTCTGTACTTTAGAGTTGTAACGATACGGGAGGGTCGCGATACGATACATATCCTGATATGGGGGTCACGATACAATACGTATCCCGATATACATTAATATCTAACACAATGTTTTTTTCACTAAATATTTGGATCAATTAATTTTTAGCAAGAATTTAACCTGTTTGGATGTAATTATGATATGATCATACTTCCAAATATTAGGGGAGGTTCTTCTGTGCATTAAAAAATATCTTTTAAATCTCGTACTCACTTTTCAACATCTACATTGAGAATTCATTAATATGTTATGTATCACAAATATACATCCCCTAAATGATACAATATACTGTGAACCAAAGTATCAGGATACGATACTGTTTCGCTGTATCGTAAAGCTCTACTGAACTAGAGTCAGATCTAAACACTCTAAAATTCCATTGGTTTCCCATTCTCTCCCCACAGAGGCAGATCAAGTCATGAAATGTTGATACAGCTTCTGTTATATTACGACGAAATCTGCTGGTGCCGGCAGTTTCCCCTGGCTTTTGCAATGATTCAGCAGACAAAATGATGATTTCAGAACAGCATCGCTGATTGCACAACTAATTTTGATTGCCTCCAATCAGGCATCTCCCATTCTATCCCATAAAATCGGGATAAAAGAACAGAGGCTGTATCAACATTTCATGACTTTATCTGCCTCTGTGAGAAGAGAATGTTGGTTTTCCTGATGATTTCATCTGTCAACCGGTGTGCTTTCTTCTATATATGTCACTGGAATAGTCACACCCAAGATAACAAGTTATAATAACTTTGCAAGATAACAATGTTTCTGATTATAACAGAGTGTTGCCATTATCAATACTAGATATTTGCTCAGAAATCTTATTATGCAGTTGAGTATCATGTACATGTCTATATTTGTTCATAGACTGTTCATTTCTATGTATCCAATTGGTGGGATAATCTTATATTTGCTCTTTTAGATAATCATTTGAATATCAAGGAATAAATTGTTCTGTAAATAAAATGGTGTTTTTTTGTCTTTCTAAATGAGTGAGGTGAGGTGATTTGGGGTAATATGAATAACTCAAAAACTGTTGACTGGATTCTTTTTATTTTGCATATTGTTTCATCACCATGAGAGTAAGTAAAATCATGACCTTGACCTTCATTTCAAGGTCACAACAAGATTTTGACATTTTACCCATGTCTGTGGGTATATCATGTACCATCACTTACATAAACCTTCATACTTTGGTATTTGGAAGGCACCAGACCAGATCAATTTTGGTGACCTTCACATTGCGTCAAAAGTCACAGCGAGGCTTTGAACTTTTCAGCATTGAAACCTGCTTTATGGCCATCTCAGTCAGTTATCTCAAGAACCATTTACTGGATTCTCTTCATAACTTACTCATAACTTTTTATTTGGAAGATTCTTGGCAAGTTGATTCATAAGACCTCCACATTATTTTCAAGGTCACAGCAGAACTTTGAACTATCAGCATTAACACCTGCATGTTAAGCTTATTAGTATGGTATTACAAGAGTCAGTCACTGAATTATTTGTGTAACTTCAATTTTAGGAAGAAACCGGTCCATTTGATTTTGGTGACCTTCACATAATTTTCAAGGTCACAGTGAAGTCAACATGCATTTAAAGCTTATAAGGGTGATATGTAAGAACTGCCTGCTTAATTCTCTTAATATTTTTCACGAAGCTTCTTCTTTGGAAGAAGCAGGCCAAATGTACACGATTTGGACAATTTATACAATAGACTTTTTCTATACAATGTTCTTGTTGTCAAAATTTGCGGCGGGGGTTTTGTTGTTTAAATCATCTTAATCACAATCAATAACTTTCCTCAACTCCCCAATCAATGATAATCTGGTTAAATATGTAAACGGGTCAGGGACCAAATAAAGTATTAAAAGTAAACATATTTTCATGATCACGATAACCGTAAAAAAAAGGGTTAGTCTTGAAGGGGCATATGAACTAAAAAGTGTCCTTATTAAAATGTCACACCCAATCTCATCAAAATGGGAACCATTCATACAGGTTTTCTTTAAAGAATCACTCGTATTTTATGGTATCAGTGACTTACTTAAGTTCTCCGTTTCTCCGGTCCTAGTATTGTACTCTAATTTCTTCAAGAATTGATGCAAGACCCGTAATTTTTTGCCATATGGGCATAGCTTGGTTTCAAATAAATTTGATTAACAGTATTATGATAATATGAATAATAACACTCAATAATAACAAATCAAACTAGGATATTTTTCTTTAATTTCTCTTTCAAAATTTATTTTGAAGATGACAACAATATGTATGCATATTGCCCCTTAGTCCAAATTTTATATATTACTTACTTGAAATCCATTTCGAAATATCGCAAACTATAAATAAAAAAATAATAGTTTCTTGATTCATATTATCTTCATCATCCTTGGATACATTATTAATTGTAAATCAATCTTGTTACCAATGTATGCTTATTTTGAATTTATCTATTCTTATAGTGGCATAAATGTAATGAAATGAAAGTTTCACTACAGTACACTATATTAGACACTATCAACTACCAACTGAAATACTCTGGTTATCGGATATTACAGCTTATTACAGATATTACAAACCAATTATAAACGTTTTGAATATTACAAGGTAAGTTTATAACATACAGTTGACTTGATCTCCTTGCAATCCTTGCAATCCTTGCTATATTCATTTACGCGATGGGGATATACCCGGTAATTGGTTTTGATACATATGAGACCGTCCCCATATTAAATTTTTTTCTTTGTGTGGTATGCATTTCCGGTCTCGGAGGTCGAGATTATGTCCCTTTGCATAATAAATTATGCTTCCAAAATAAGGTACATATTACGTCCATATCGTGCTTGATTCCAAGAATTTAACCCAATGCCTATTACTACATGGTAAGCATGTTTTGAAATAAACTTTATTGTAATTTTTAGTGACTGAACCGAAATCTTACTACGATGAGAACGTTTTGAACAGCATAAAACTATTAAAAGTAAAACTTGTTGATGCTTCTTGTCACTGCGCTGGGTTAAATGGCAGTGTTAGAGAGAACAGTGCGTCGGATATTGCTACTGTCGACTGTCATCATTAAAGATTTCAGTTTTTATAAGATAATAAAGTTTAGTTCTACTTATTTTCCTTTAGAGATTCTGTAAATAGTTGATGAAATGCATTCTTTTTTTAGAATAACAGATGTTAATCTCCATTAGCATTATCTATATTGGAACAATGCAATGAGCATAAAAGCGATATGATATGCATCTTGATTGGGTTTTCATTTGGCCATATCATGAAGACATCTACCACTCATGAATAAAATGTATGTTAAACAATTAACTACCGTATGTTCTTTTTCTTTCTCTTTTAAATCATAAGTAAAAAGCCCACAGTGAAAATTGCCTATTTTGTGTTACTATTCGAGAGAAGATTAACAAATTTGGGATGTGTTGAGTGAAAATTTAGGGTTCTGTTAATTGTCAACGTCAGAAATTTTAATCCATGTGTATTATATAAGATTCGGCAAACATCAAACCATCAGATTGTCACCAAAAGGTACATGTTTCACCTTAACAGCGCCACATTAACTATGCAGTCTATCAAGTGCTCTCGTTACCTTACTTTTTACAAAATACAATTTTACAAGATTATAAAATAACCATGGAATTGAAATTGCAGGTATAAACAAGTTAAATATCTAAGCTATCAAAATTATTGAAAATTAGAGTTACGCTAAAATGACAGTTAGAACACATTGTAAAATTATCAGTAGGTGAAACCCCATCCCTACTGATGAACTTCACACTTCATTGAGCACAGATTCTGGGGCTAATTGGGCAGTGTAATTTAAACATCGTTTTTAGGCAAGTTACTGTCGAAATCAAGAAATACAAAGACAAGTCTTGTGACTAATGTTTGAATCCCGAAATTGACCATAGACCATTTCAGTACCTCTTTTAAATTCATCTTTCATAACCTTGATAAGGAATTGTTTCTACTTTGTAGCCAGAGACACAAATCTTAGACCAATATATCAATTTTTGACAAGGTTTTCATGAAATGCAAAATCGTAATCAGACCCCACGATAACAGACCGCTCAAAATGACTATTGATTATTACTTTTTCATCAAATGAGACAGTCTGATGATTTATCAATCTTGCCTAATGTGATAATCACTGAAGTCTAAGATTGTTTTTTTGCAGGAAAATGTTCTCAAATTGCAATTTTTCTGTCAAATATAGTAAAAAAGTCGGTATTCTAAAAGTTATTTTAATGAAGGTCTGAGGTATTAATCTCTCATGATTCTCAAAGTTTGTCATGTGACTGAGGTCAATCAGAAAGACAGAAATAATCCATGTAAAAATTTAATTTGCAACAGCATGCTGACTATTCTTTGAAAAAGTTTATCTTGCTCATGTCGCCGGAAAAAATCCATATATATACCACAAGAGCATACAGTTTCATATCAAAGATGTTTACTCAGATTGACAGAAAAATCATTTGAAAGAAGAGACAAGAATTGGTACTAACGAGAAGAATTTGTTCCAGATGGATTCAGTGTACGCTCCTACAACAACACCAATAGAGAAGGAAGATGAACTGGCTGCTTATATCGTTGATAATAAATCGGCCAATCAAGACAGAAAGATTGAATCTTTTGTAATTGAAGAGGGCTCAAAGAACACTGCTGAAAACCGCAACAAAGAGGCTACAATAACAGTTCCTTTTCTGGTCAAGAAAACAGCGGATAGAGACCTTGTGCCAAGACCATTTAGAAGTCTCAGACAATTGATTGTTGTTTCTTACTGCAGCTTTCTGTGCTGTATTGTGACTGGTGCATTTGCCAACCATTTTGCATGGGAAGCTCTTCGTTACCGAGACCTCGGCCTCCTGAGTGAATCAAAGAAACTCTCTCGTGGGGCAGCCAGATGCATTTACATCAGTTTTGCACTTGGACTAGCCATTATTATCTTTATTTGTATTCCTCTTATTGTTGTCTGTGGAATAAAGTCACAGTGTTAAGATGAAATTAAACCTCTTCACTCCTTAGAAACCACCTATAAGCCGAAAAAAGAAATAAATGTTTCTGGTCTTTGCCTTTTAGGCAAAAATGATTTTTTTTTTTACTTCCATATCCTTTTTATTTATGAACATGGAGAAAAATGAAATAAATATAACCTTTGAATAACTTTTTCACTGCGTCTTTGAAGGCACTCATGGACAGAAACGAGTTACATATTTAGAGCCTGCATTTCAATTTCTTTTCCAGGCCATGGACTTAATTTTTCCCTTGTCAACATGAAAAAAAGGCTTGATGCGGGGTTTGAAACTGACGCTTGCAGAAATCAGAGACAAATTACTTTTTTTCTAGGCCTAAATATTTTCTGAGCCTTATTTTTGTCTTGAAGGGGTGAAAGGTTTTCATTGTACTAGTACATTAGGTAGTTTATCCCTGTGAAAACTAACAATACTCTCCAGTGTCTTAGTAATACTAGGGAGTCCACAGGTTTAAAAAAATAATTGACATGGCTACTAGAGGAGTCAGAATTATTTATTTATTATCTATACAACAGAGGTTGTGTAATTGTTGTTAGGTCTAGGTAGTGTACACATGTTTATACATGGTCATATACAGTATATTTTGTAAGCAATATCTTGACAATTATTTTGATGGTTGAACTTAAAACATCAGAAACAAACAGTTTTAACTTACTTCAATAAGGGACAGTGATCTCCCCTTTATGAGCCTTTTGAGTTCCTTTGAGGACCCAAAATGATTAAGTGCTGTAGTACTAGAGTACCTGTGGAAGCCCTAGTTATATGTTCTATTGTAACAATTATCTGTGTCAAAACATTTTGAAGGTAGTGGTATTCAGTGTATGAAATAATTTTTCAAGATCACTAGCAAACCGGGCTAGAAAGTTTTCAAAGTTACTAGCCTAAAAGAAAAATTACTAGCCCAATTAAGTAAAGATAAAAAAAATTTCTGACATTCATTGTTTTTAAATCAAAAACATATCTGCTCTAGAGGTCTTGGATGTGAAATCCTTGAAACGGACACAAAATAGTAACTGAATTAATTACAAAATTTAATGAAAAGAAGTCAAAAAAATTTTTTTTTATACCAATTCACACTAGCCGACCGGGCTATCATTACTTTTTTTCTACTAGCCCAGGCAAATTCCAACTAGCATCGGGCTACCGGGCTTGGGATTATTTCGTACACTGGTGGTATTTATCTATTTTTGTAAACATAATTTCTTGCACGAAACCAACAAATAAAGATGATGTAATATCTAATTTCGTAAAATATTGGCCTCTTCTTTTACTAACATCAAACCTCATTGTTATCAAATCTTTCTTAAAACATGATGTAGGATGTCAATGCATTCATCATTTTGTGGATAGCGTATTTCCTCTAATAAGCACTGGGTCTCCAATAAGCGCTGGGCCTCTAATAAGTGCCGGGGGGTCATTAGTAGTTGAGAAAATAAGCGCTGGTCCTCTTATTAGCGTCGGGTCTTTAATAAGCTCCCGGTCCTAACCATTAGAAAAATGTTCCCTCAGTAAACATTTTGCAGGTAGTCATTGTAAAAGACGGCTTAAAACATACATAAATTTTCTAATAAGCGCTAAGTCTTAAATAAGCATTGGGCCTCTTATAAGCGCCGGGGGGATAAAGGGGTGCTGAAATATTTTGCGCCCGGGCGCTTATTAGAGGGAATATGTTATGCCTATGGATCAAAATGTCTGATGGAAGCCTATCTCTTTGTCCTTTGCTCCTTAGTGGAATGTTATGCTACCATAGGAATTGAGATTTATTTTTCTTGTTATATGATGGTGCTGTTTTTGTACTCAGTTTTACAATTCAAGAGTATTGATAAGTTCAAGGTCATCATGCATTTGAATATTGATGAAATCTTCCTAAATGGATTGAATCTCATACTTTTGGCTTTACTTCAGTATTATTTATGTGCATAAAATTACTTTTTAGCTCATCTGGCCTGTTAGGCCCGATGGGCTTATGGCATGGCATGGTGTCTGGCGTCCGTCCGTAAACTTTATGGAATTTCAACTTCTTCTCCAGAAGCATAAGGCCTAGAAAGCTGAAACTTTGTGTACAGACTCCTTGGCTAGTGAGGATTATAAATTGTAGCTTTGGGCGCCCTGTGACCCCTAATAAGGGCCACAGGGGTCCACCCTAAAAACCTATTTTCATCTTCTTCTCCAGAACCATGAGGCCTAGAAAGCTGAAACTTTGTGTACAGACTCCTTGACCAGTGAAGATTATTAATTGTAGCTTTATAATAATAATAAAGGCAACAGGAACGTCCTTCAAATCTATTTTCATCTTCTTCTGAAGTATAAGGCCTAGAAAACTTAAACTTGTCGCCTATATACAGTGTTTAAAATATTGCCCGTCAGCCAGTCCTTGAACTGGCTACTTTTTGCCAGGACTGGTCACTTTTTGGTCAGGACTGGTAACTTTTCAATTTTTTTCTTAAATTTCCCAAAGGAATTGACCAATGAATTTTCAGGACAGGCTAGATTTTATGATTGGTGACCCTGTGGCCTCTACAAAGGGGGAATCACATTGGCCACACTCTACATCATAGTTGATGATGAAGCCTGATGAGCTACAGAGCCAATGGCTCTATTTTTTTATTTTCAGGTTAAAGGTTGAGAATATTGAAAATGCATTTATAGAAAAGGTATAAAATGAAAAAGAAAAATTTTAAATTTATCATTTTGCAGATTTGATCTGTTTGAATGTTTGAACACGTTTTTGTAACAGTTTTTTCACCATTTTTGTTAACACTTATTTATCATGCTAACAACCCAATCCTAATCATTGGTAGTTTTAAACAAGATTAATGTTTGTAAAGCTTGATAAAATCAGTTTATTTTTCTATCTAAGTTAATTCAAAATAAAAATTTTGTCTGTCAATATTAACCAATAAGTGATGTTTTGCACACTATACATTCACTTATTATTTGATGCATATGATTTTAGTTCACCTGTTTATTGAAAATGTTATAGTGCAATATATGTGGCTTCTTTTTTTTGTCATGTTACTTTATTACATTTGATAAGGCAAATAAATCACTTCTTTTCAAAATAGTGTTCTGTCATATATCTTATTCTAATGGTTTATTAGCAGCCCCGTCTAAGGACGGGGCTGCTATCAGTTTGTGTGAAGTTTCCATCGCCGTCGCCGCCGCCGTCGCACTTGTACTACTAGCTATAATTTTTTTCCACTAAGCTTTCCAGAACTCTTATTCATACCTTACTACTCATACCTCGGGGGAATGATTTTGACATGTTCACTTTCAAGGTCAAAGGTCAAGGTCACAAATATGTATTCACTCTAAGAATTCCGTGTAAAAGCGATAACTTGAAAAGTTTTTGTGCTCTGAAGCTCTAACTTGGTACATATCATCCTTGGAAAAGTAAAAAATTTTGAAAAGGTTTTGGCTACAATCCGTCAAAGGTCAAGGTCACAGCAAGTTCATGACGTAAGCATGTGTTAGCGAAAAAACAGGGTAAGGCGAAACCCCGAGTTCCGGGGCTGCTCTGCTTTTGCGGTATCCCGCAAACGCTAATCTAGTTTAATGTAATTTCTCTATTAATCCTACCTCCAAATTTTCAAAAGATCTTAACAAATTATCAATTTTAGATTAGAACGAGATTCGAACCTGGAAGCTCAATGTCAGTCAGCAGCTTTAGAGATTTGCTGATCAGCTGCCTATAATTGGCTACATTTGTACATTACTTTATATATCTCACAATGTTTGTTCGATTTTGTCCTCCTTTCCTTCGCTTTTTGTGACAGATATAAACCGTTCCCTCTGTTTTTGGTTTCCCCACACTCTCATTTTCATCTATAACCTAAGGAGAAGTTTATACCCTGTTCAGAATGCCAAATATACATTTTGAAACCATTTTGTAGATTGCAACTACCAGTAATCTGGTTTATGTATTTCCAGCCCACAAAATGCTCCACTTGTATTAGAATTTCGTAGGAGGACAAGCTTACATATACATTCTGGAAAATTTAAACAAGCAACATTCCCTTAATAATGTCATCGAAAAGACGTCTTCTAACGTTATTTGTTCTTTTTCTACATCTAAAGAACAATGTCCCCTTGGGACAGGAGGTTTTGTATATTAGAACGTACGTTATCAGAACGTTTTCACAACGTTTACCGAATGTTCCCAGAACGTCACTATGTAACGTCAACCAATAAGTCCCATATGTAGAGTCGGTAATGAAGTTGTCCACCTTGTACCAATTTCAAGTTGTCTTTAATAATAAAAATGATAATATTACTAATTTTAACGCCTAGTATCCAGTCCAGAACTGCTCAACGGCGATACAATGTATATTATTACCCTGAAGGAATGGGAATTGTACTTTCGAGTCAACCTACTAATAATACTAAGGGCCTCGCGCGACCATGCTGTATAGGTCCGTACTTTCCCCATGTTCAGGTGAACTTAAATGAAGACTAAAGGACATATATGTAACCATTAGGTTTTATTGAACACCTTTATTTGATATGACATTTCTTCTCCAGATGATGACAGCCTGATGTGATACTCACTGGAAAAAAAGTCGATTAAACTGCAAACATACCGTAGTTGTAATATGTCGGAGCTTATAATGGAAACTAGAAAATACTGTCAAGGTGGGGAGAAGGAATCACAAGAACGTATATGCCGACTTATTCAAGAGACGGAACCAAGTCAAATACGATTGTTCCTAAGATGGCTGTTGTGTCGAGACCAAAGGTCATGTGTTGTGGATGTTTGTAAAATGTTGTTGAAAATCGGAGGAGAAATAGAAACGATTGTGAAAGACGAAATTGAGGCTGAGCTTGTCGTTCACGTTGCTGTTGATCTGTTAGAGGAGTTCCTCAAGGCAGGGCTTGAATTCCATGAGTTCCTTGCAGTGTCACCTTCACCAAGGAACGATAACTCTGTCAGTATTCTATGGGATAGTATGGCAGCTTCCACTCTTAAATGCAAAACCTCTTTTAGACTGGATCACAGACAACACCCAAGTGATAGATTTGCATACGTTTTGATAACTGCTATGATTCAATCCTGTCACATCGACCCTCAAGCAGTTGGTGCTTTAGCAACTATTATCAGCAAATATCCAATACATCCAAGTGATGAGTACACCTTTGGAAAAGTGTTTCGTGCATTGGTTGTTGCTGGTTTAGAACCGACTCAGAGTTTCTTATCAGATATGCAAAAGACGAGCAATTTTGTTCCTGATTATAACGAACCGTACAGAAATTGGTACAGAGAGTTTAAATGTTGTCCACTGACCTTAAAACAATGCGCCAGAGTGACCATACGCAAGACAGTTCGGAAGAATATCGAACTGGCCTCCTCTGAACTTCTGATACCGTCTGGGTTGGTGGAATTTCTGTTGATGCGGGACCAAGACACATTTGCAGTTATAAATGTTGATGATGTCGATTAAGAAAGTATGTATATTTGATATTTAGTTATCCTTATGGACTACTGATACCATTTGGACTGGAAGAATTGCTGGAATACGGAACCTTAGTACTCTGTCGTTGATACATGTTGATTATGTCATTCACAGAAGTACGTACCTGGATGAAACTACTTTGTCTGTGACAAATAACGCTGATGCATTGATGTACGAGGTATTGATGTTTTATATTTGTGGATCCTTTTGAACTATAATCTTGACTAGTAGATACTCCAAAGGAGTAACCAAAGTAAATTGTCGATGATTAAACAAGTAGGCCCCTATAGATCGTTCATTTATGGTTACCATAAAGAAATGGTCTGGATTGGTTGGGTTTCTGTTATTAAGAACAGTGATTAATGTTGATGATGTTGATAAAAGAATAATGGATATTTGTTTGTGTGTTGTGAATTGATCCTTGGCCTCAATAGTTCCTGGGTCTGTCCTAAAGTGTATTTCAAACACAGATGCTCGAATGCCAAACAATCACGGAGGTCACCAAATAAGATGTCTCTTCAAAACCGCCTGTAAACTACCATTCAATTTCAACAAATTGAACCACTGTTAATAACATGTTAAAACCAACAACATTCGATTCTGTTTATGTGCAAAGACTGATTTGTTGTTCCGTTGAAATCTACCCCTATCTAATGTTCAACATAATTATATTTTCCAATGTAACGAAACGAAATCACAACAATCGATTCAATATAATCAACAATAACTAATATTCCGTTTTTATCAACTTCTCTTTAGAACTGTCCGTAAATGTAAAACACACCATTTCCTCTATTTCGAAAGTAAATATTTGATTTAGTGTATCAGCAAGGAACAACAACCAAAGACAAATTTCATTTTAACAGATGAAAACCAAGGCATCAACTTTCAAGAATGTAAACACAATTAATATATGACCCTCGATAAAGCTTAGACATTTACGTAAAAACTAATGACTTTATTCTTATTTTTGAGCAGAAATGCAGCAACCATGATCGAAAGAAACGTAGAAATATTTTTTTCGATCTAAATAATGTAACACGGTCACTAAAACATGCAACGGCGTCACAAAGACGTAATTTTCAGCCATTTCTCGATTACTTGTTACATATACATCATAAAGATTCATGAATGTTGAATGCGTGATAATAGGATATGGAGATTGGGCTTGAGCAAGCATATTAAACAGCTTTAAAATGTACGTCTATTTTACAATTTTATACTCTTATTTGGATGTGAGTCTAAACATATGTCGAGTAGTATATTTCATTAAAAAAAACTAATTCAGAACTTATTCAAAATACCGTCAGTACCTTTATGGGGTATTTGTTTCTCAATCGTATGAATCAATAAAGCCCAAAACGTAGAAATGAATGTGGTTTTTTTTTACTTTATTCATAACACTTAGGCATTCTATCATTTACAATAAAACCTTATCGTTATTTTATTCATTTTTGGATTAATATCATGAGATTTGTATATGAATGGCATCTTTATATTTGGTTTTAACAAAATGAAAGACAAACAATAAAATGGAGATAACAGAGTGTCTACTCAAACGTTCATTTACATGCTAAAAAAGCTTGCCGCTCAAAAAACATCAATCTTTTGCTTTAACACATTATCCATTTACATCTTTGTACATTGAGTTACCTGTATATATTCTCTGACCTTACATCAAAAGACATCAACCTTACATAATTCAACATCATGATATATCATATTTTATCATATCATAATTTTACATAAGAAACGAGTGGTGTGGGGGCAATTTATGAATATTGTTCACAACAAATTGTCCTATTTGGAAAAAGGAAATAAAAATTGTTGTCACACGTGACGAAATGTAGATTTGTTATGTACTAAATTTTCAGATAAAAGTTAGTCGAGCTTACCAATAAAAAAGAAAAGATTTTTTAAGTTATGTAGTTTTCACAAACCAAGCCAAAAGCCAATTTGTTGTATCTGTTGTCACAAGTGATTTAATCAAAAGAAAAAATATAACGTTTGATTGAATACATTTATATATGAACTACAACGGACTATTTGGTAAGTAGTTGTCAAGTCAAGTCAAAGAGTTTATTTCATTTAAAGGGGCAGTAGCACGTTTTTTGTTAATTATAAATTTTAAATATTTCACTTATAATTGTAAGTAAATGCTAAATGTATTATATTGACAGTGTCAACAATCTCATTACACAAGCCGATCACCCATAGTCAGAGGACAAAATATGAGGATTCACATAAAATCCATTGGCGGCCATTTTTTGGTGAACACCTTTAATTCATTTTTGTAAGATAAAGGAAGCGCATGGCTGAACTATAACTGAAGTTATATATTCAAATTATAACTGCTTCATTTAGTTTAAATACATTGTCTTTCAACTGGAACCATTTATTTATATTTTCATGACATCACCTTATATTCCCCCTAAAAACGTGCTACTGCCCCTTTAAAGGGGCAGTAGCACGTTTTTAGGAGGAATATAAGGTGATGTCAGGAAAAGGAAAATGAATGGTTCCAATTGAAAGACAATGTATTGAAACTAAATGGAGCAGTAATAATTCAATTATATAACGTAAAGTTTAGCCACGCGATTCGTTTTTCTTACACAAAATGAATTAAAGGTGTTCACAAAAAATGGCCGCCAATGGATTTTATGTGAATCTTCATACTTTGTCCTCAGACTATGGATGATTGGCTTGGGTAATGAGATATTTGACACTGCCAAAATGATTCATTTAGCATTAACTTACAATTATCAGTGAAAAATTGAAAATATAAAATTATCAAAAAACGTGCTACTGCCCCTTTAAGGCCTCCGGCCCATATACAAATGTACAGAAAGAGTTACATTATGCAAATAATACATATACATATGACTATTAATACATATTTCAAATATTTGGTAACACAATGGCAATAGAAAGACATTATTTCGGCTCTTAGGGCGAATTTCATTTCTTAAAAGTTAATTTCTACGTTTAATTCTACGTTTGATATAAAAAAATGCAGGAACATATTTTCTTCCGATGTCGAAATATTATGGACAAACAAACATAGTTGTTGGTTTAGAACCGACTCAAAGTTTCTTATCTTATCAGATGAAAAAGATGAGTGATTTTGTACAAAATTAATACGAACCGTACAGAAACTGGTAGAGAGCTAAAAATGAAACAAAGTATGTTGTCATATAAGATTATGATGTCAGTAACTATAAATAGTGCTGTTTTTTTAAATAATTTAT